>JAMKCH010042443.1:0-32367 GCA_023653785.1 Ophioderma brevispina | reverse complement strand
CCAGGTGTAACTGGGGAGCTGTTAGGGGAGTCCATACTGTATGCCATTATAATTGGCAGCAGATTTTCAATACATGAAAAATGTTGATATAAAACCCCCCCCTAGTGGCAGCGAATAAATGTAAAGTGCTTGAGATTGATTGTTATAGTGCTATTTGAATCTATAATTTACGTATTTTCAATTTGAAAATGTTTTATTTACAAATTTAACAAGGGTCTTCAAAAAAAGAATAGTTTCCTTTTTTTTTTATGTTAGTAGTGTCACAATTAAGGCCACGGGGGTTCTACCTGTATGAAGTGAGTTATTACTCTCTATTATATAATTCTGCATAATACAATTAGGGTTTCATTCATAAGATTTTGGGTGGACGTTTGTTTATGCCTGAGGGTATAAACAACATTCACGCCCCCTAATCCTATGAATGAACCCTGTTCATGTTTACGGTACCATATTCTGCTAACTTACTTAACAGGGCCATTCTTCGGTCACATTTGTGACCTAATACGGTGATTTTTTTTACTTCAACCCAATGATGTTTGTCAACATCATTTAATAAATTCAGTCAACCTAACCAAAAATAATGTGTCCACATTTCATTCACCCGATTGGTTATTTTGTCATGCGGGCAAAATAAAGTTCGGGTCACATTTGTGAATCAGAATGGGTCACAAAGTGGACCCAACTTTCCATTGTGCCAACCCCCCCATGACAAATAACCAATCTACAAAAATTGGAAACAAGTTTTTTTGTTGGTTTGGACTGAAGGTATTAATAATGTAAAAAAGTAATACCAAGATTGGTTACATTGACAAAACAGCATTGGGTTGAAAGTAAAAAATCACTGGTTTTCATCACAAAAGGACTCGAAAGTAGTATGGGACCAACGCTGGTTTACATGATGCGTTTACTAACCACTCGACATATGCGTTAATACAAGGTGGTAAATACATGAAACATCAAGTAAATGCTGACATGATCAATTCCTACTAACCATATCACAGCGCTGGTGGTACACTCAGATCAGAGTCGGATCCTTTGAAAGTAGCTACCAGCGGTGCATGGAAGGCATCTTGCCCTTGTTCCCAACTTTGGTCAGATCCCCGGTGGAACCCTTTTCAGTCTTTTCTGGAAGGGGTTCTTCTTGCCTTCAGATGCCTTGCCTTTACCCGTATTAAAGCTTGACGAGCGAGTTACAAAGAAGTCTGCGAGTTTCTTTTAGTATAGCCTTATGTAGTGATCTGTGTTATTAACCTATTAGAGGGTATTGAGATATTTTTTTTTTTATTAGTATTGTGATTGTAAAAATCAAGATTGGATGAGCTTTTACAATAACTATTACAGGACAGGTTGGGGAAATTATTCAATGGGCAAACAAGAATAATTTAACAAAATCTGTAGTATGGACAATGAGAAGGTGATGACGGCGATAATCCTCTGGACCAAATGGTGTATGAGCCTCCCACCATGCACCAGTTTGGGAAATTTCCGAATATGGTCTTTTGATCCCACAAAAATCCTATTCTTTATTAACACATAAAATCCTGACTTTTACACTTCATTTTTGGACCACAAAGCACTATTGTTTGCATGATCATCATATGTCCTGTGGTCTTAAAACTTTTGAACACTTTTATCCCTAAGTACCGAAAATGCTGTTTAGTACAGTGTAGGTACAATGCAATGCTTATGGGCTTGGTTCAAAGACTTCGGTCTCTGGATGACCAGAGGTTTCAACAATTGAGCTCAATCAGGTCGAGATCATCTGGAATTAGAGAATAAAGATAGAATTGGTTGTTTGCCTATCTAATATAGTGTCATATTGGATGGGTAGTCCAAGATTTGAGTAGTGGATGCCGGCGCAGACGGTTCCACTACGATAAAAAATATTGGCATTGCCATCCAATATGAACGATATGATAAGCAAACAACAAATCCTATCTTTATTCTTCATTCTTATTAGTTTTGGTTGTTTTAAATCACCCTGATCACGAAAATAGTTTATTTCACATAATATAGTTAAAATAAAAAACAATATCCCCCCCCACCCGCTTGTAAAAATGAACCAACCCGTACTACCTGCGTGCACTGAGTAACCTTATACACGCGGCGCGTAAACACTTGCGCGGCGACGGCACTATCAATATCGTCTCTTATAAGATAGGCAAACAACCAATGATATTGACGTGTTTGCGTACTAAACCCCGCCCAATGAGTAGAATTATAAAAGTGGACCTGCACAGTTACCTAAGAGTTTACATGTAGATGCTAAAATGTATAGCATTAGGGATGAGCGGATAAATTAATAATAATAATTATTTGGGGGGCTTATATGGAAAAATCAATCCAATAATGAGTAAGGTCAACAAAATTAATATTCAAAAATCTGTTCATAGCAACCTTACCCACACAAATTCTTTTTTTAAAGGTGCACAAAATAATAGAGAGATGTCACATATAAGGTGTCCCTAAAAGATTAGAAAGTACTGATTTTTGCCTAAGATAGCTTTCATCAAATATATCCCTATCTAAATAGGATTAAGCGACGGAAAGGTTTCTTTGGTACAGGAATTGTGAAATTCTAATTCGTAAGGGAGCAAATAAAGAATTAACCCATGTTTTATATTGGAAATATAAGCAAAATCCACATAACCCTTTTTTCTCTTTAAGACATTTATGTACCCAAATAGAGGGTAAGAAATCTATTTTGTGCCTAATCTTAAATTAAATTACTATTGTATGATAAAACATTTGGGTGCTTAAAATCTCTCGTTGCACCTTTAACTATGAAAAGGGGATTGGCGTCAGGAAAGGGCAGCCGTCAATTCTCTTTTTGATCCAATAAATCCTCACAAAGCATTATTGCTGAGTGCGAGTGTATTCCGGCCACCCCCGGTAGCGGGGACAAAAAACCGGAGGATTTTAAAACTTGTTATAAAAATATTTTTATGATTTAAAATTATATCCGAAAAATACATTTTTAGCCCATGGAAGGCTATTTATTCAAGTGCTAAAATGCAAAAATAGCCTCCAGAAAAATGCATTATATCTTATTTGGTCTTACTGTAATTTTCAAAAAAACATGAGAGGAGAAATACATACCAAGTGAAAATGCCCTTGTGTAGTTATCCTAATTTCCTGTTCTGGAAGAAAGGCACTGTTTCACCTTTCTACCAATAGAAATTTCTAACATTGGTACACTTGCCTAAATATCAAAGGGGATTTTTTTTTCTTTTGCCTCTTTTTCCTTGCTTACACATGTGGAAAACAATCAATAATTGATAATGTACATTACATTGGTAATTTAGTGAAAAACTAGTTTTGTCAGAGTCTTCAGCCACTGAATGCAGCTCTGAGTAAGGAATAAGATCTCTATTCTCTATGGAAGGAATGATGCTTTGGAAGGGCAATACGGCCAAATGAAGTGAAAGGTTTTCCCGAACACCCCATTAACATCCGCCTAAAAAAAGCAAAAACAAACCATAAGTGAACATGTCTAAATTTGTAGTATTAACCAGCAATTTAGTCACTGATTTCAGAACCTCATTTAAGTTGAGCTTTTTCATTTATGCCAAGTAGGAAGTGATTGATGAAGTGAAAAATGTAAATCCATTATTACAAACAAGCATTTCTTTGGTGGTCTCCTCCTTTCATCTTGTTTTAAACCTGATACACCTGCGCATGATTGGTGATATTTTCGCATTAGTAGAATGCCTTATTCAAACATGGCCTGTCTTATCAAAACCAACTTAATTCTCGTATCAAAGTCCAACAACCTACAGGGAGTCAAAAAAGTCAACCAAATTGAACATTTTTCATGGAAAGCCACCCTCTGTGCTTTCAAAATGTTCTTCCTGTAGTACAGTCTCTGTTTTGTTAGCTCTCTAGAAAAATTACGGCTTCAAAATTGAGTCACACAAGCGTTCAAGTTCAACAGTGTGCGAGAGGGAAAGTACCAGCACCCCATGTGACAGACCGCACAAGTTTCACACGCTAGTGTCACCCAAAGAGTATTCTTGGTTCATTGCTTCATCTTTGTGTTGGCATCAGCATAACCTCCATTAATTACACATGTTTGGTAAACCAGTAGCGTCAACCATGGTGACGGGGTTGAGGGGTAAGGTAAGGGGTGATTATTCCCCCTACTCATCAAAATCCTTGCTCCTTACTGGCCCAATACAGGATCAGAAAGGCATTCACTTGATAGTATTAACAGCTTACCATGTTCACCTTAGCTATGCAAATGGTTTTAGTGATGCCCAATTTTTGTTTCCTCTTCCCCCACCGATTGCCATCCCTCTCTCCAAATGAAAATGCCTGCTTATCACTGGGTTAAGCAAAAAATGGGTAATCGAGATTCAAAAATACATTTAATGAAATCAAATTTTTGCACTTGAAGCAAACATTTGCAGCACTTTCAACTTGCTTGATTTTTCATCATACTCAAACTTCCGAGATACATGTATAAGCTACCAAAATAGAGCCGATTAAAGCATTAAAAAATGTTGAATATAAAGATATCGTGTAAATTTCATTGAATCGTAGTTAATAATGTACTTATCATTCAACACATTTCCTTCTTTGAATTTGAGTTACCACACACCCAAGAAATCAACTCAATCATCGACTAGTATTTGCATAGTAACGACCGTTTCAAGTGGAGAGTTTGGCGTGCAATTGTTCGGGGCTAAATGGATTACCTTCACAATTACCTGTAGTGTTTGAAGTCTTGTATCGTATTTATCAAAAATTTTAAATTCCTGTAAAGTCTTCATTAAACAGAGTATCTATTTCATTGTATTAACGTGTTAAAATCCATTAAGGTTTCTTCGTAAAAATCCCTGCTTTGTTGTACTTTGTTTTTGACTCACCCGATTTCATTCACAGTCTAGTACAAGTTGGACAAAAATGTGATCAAAATAAAAATGGGGGGGGGGTCTCCCATCTCAACGGGTACTATTATTAGAGTACAATAAACAAAACGCATGCAGAATACCCATAATTTATTATCAAAACTACAAATTGCAAGAAAGTCCAACACACCACTAGCCAGTTCTATTTACCAAGACTGCACAATGTGGTTGTCAATTACCTTTTCCTATAAACATTCACAGATCTGACACTTGATCAAAATAGTGTCGCTATTGCGATGTCTATTATACCTGCACACCAACAAAAATTCAAAATCATATTTTGTTTAAAAATGCATATAACTCAATTAGCTTTTCCCTGTGTAACCCCCTTTCCCATATAATGTTTAAGTTTTGTCATCTCAATCAAGGGGTTGTGTGCATCATTCTCATTTAAACAAAAACCTTGCATCACTCAGATTTTTCAAATGAGACACAGTATTATCCCCACAAACTGCCTCTGGAAACAATTTTTTTGAAAACACAAACATTCATTCATAACTCACTTTTGGCAGTTGGCTCTTAAGTTCCTGCATTATCCTTACCTGTTGTATAAACATACTGTTGAGATGAGTGCTAGTCTCTCAACAAATTTCTCTTGTAATTGGTTAAAAGTTCCTGCTGATCTGTAATTGCTCTCATCTTACTCATCCTGCATGTTTTTAAAATATTGATGCATGTTTTTTAGTCACGATAGGGAAGCTATATTCAATAAAGTTATGATGCAAATCTTAGCTATAGTTTAAAAAATAGCTAAGACAATCAAACATAGCAAGACAATTTTAACATAGATAAACAGCTTTACCTCCAAACCATGTTCCTGCCAAGAATAATTAATTTTCCACATTTTAACACAAACCTCAATAACAGACAATATGTACTCCAATTAATTAACTAATTAACACAATTCATGATGCAATTCTTTTCATTATGATTATGGTGTGAATACAGTTATTCATATTCATCAAATCTTACTCCTCAATAAAACAAATACCAGGTTGGGTGATGGGCCTACACAGCCAGTACCTCGGAAAATAGTGTGCCCTAGTTCCTCTAACCATGTAGTATTCGTATAATGCAGACCCACTCTAACCTGGCAAAAAATATCACAGCATCATGCTCTATAACCCTATCAAATTATCAGTTATCAGCTGTATGAGATGATGCGGGAGAGTAAGATTATCACATTTTATTGAAAAAATATGCAAACACTCTCCTTAATATTCAACCTAGCAGAAAAACCTACCTCAGGCAGAACCTCATCATGCTCTATCAACCCTACCAAGATAAGATTTCATTGTCAGTTTAGGTCTGGAGTGGATAAATGAATTATCCTCCACCCCCCTGCTACAAACCAAACAACCACACCCCCATTCCACTTTATAATTCAACAAGTTTCCACTACCTACCTAAATGGGGTTTAGCCTCCATCTTTTTCCTTCAACATTCTGCACAGCGTGCACTCTAAGATGCCTTCTTGGGTGAGCCAAGATCTCTGTTGTCCACAAGCCATCTTGTACTGAGAGCATGTCTGTTTCTTTTCCTTCTCCATCAAATCTTTCGTTCTGTCGTCAGCTTGGCATGGTTTGCTCTGAATTCTGTATCATGGAGTCCTTTTGCTCCATTGATTTCCATTTGAACTCGAGCACCCTACGGGGAAATCAAGGAAGTTGTGATTGTATCCCAATGATTTCCTGAATTTCATTTAGTTTATTTATAATATATTACCATATTCAACCAGGAAGTCCTGCACAGGGTAAGCACAATTTCCAGCAGAGTCTTGGAACACCTATACCTTTATAGCACTACTTTCAGCCTCGGTCACTGAATATTACACTATCAGCAGAGGCTCAAGCCTTGTCCTTGGCCTCGCCTGCCTAGGGCCACATAGTGCGCTAGTACCTTTAAATTCATTTCATTTTGAACCAAACAATTCTGACCAAAAATTACTTTGTGGTGTAATATGATAGTTGCTCAAGCAATACAGAACCCTGCCTTTATTGTCAAAAAAATTTGAAATGAAATACACGGGTCATTTCATCAAGTTTGCTTTTTTCCGCTTCACCAACTCTCCATGCTTCAAAGGTATTCAGATGGTAATACACTAAAAACTTTTATTTGGCAGTTCTCTGCTTTTGTTCTCCCTATAATCAAAGAATATAGAGTATGGATGGGCCACCTTTTTGTTATTAGCTAATCAGAACAAATATGCAATGAGGTACTTAATATCCACATTTGGTTATGACAGACCTATGTGTGTCCCTTATACCTATATACTAAATTCCATGTAAATCAGTCCATTACAACTCTGGTTAAAGAAAGTTACTTTTTGGTTGACGAGGCTTCCAACATACACATATCTAAAGAGCGGACAGCTGCAAGCAGAAGTGGTCCTTCCCAGCTATAGCTGGCAACCCCACAAAAACACTAAATAACTTACAAAGTGGTCTGCTTTTTAATACTTTGATTTTACTTATTTATTTTTTGCCTCACCCTCTTATAGTTAGTTAAGTTATACCTCTAAATTTTTGTCATACTCATCTAGGCTGTTTTCCAGTTTACAACTTCTCGTAGTCCCTCATCTAAGACGGCCATCAAACGAGCAACTTCTTGCTGGGATTTGTGGAGTGAATGTAGCCTATGAGGAAAGAAAACACAGGATTAAGAAATCAAATCTTTTTTAGAAATGAAAGACAATGAACCTAAGTCTTTTACCATTCACTCTTCTGCATAGTTATCACTTTGCAATTAGACTTCAAACGGACGCAGTCAATTGACTTGGTTAAGTTAACCCTCTCTACTGAGGGGGATTACAATCCTGCATTTTTTTTTTGGCTTGCTAAACCACTGGTACCTAAATTATTTGATGACTTGTCCAATTGACATTTAATACCTCCTTTTCATGCACACAAACACACTGGAGATAGGTAAAGGTGATCCCTAAGTGATGGATGGGGGTGGCAAACCACCCCCCTGGGAGAAAGTACCAACAGCCAAGTATTACACAGGAATATCTACAGACACTTGACCATGTGGCCCACACACCCCTGGCTTTGTTGTGAGCACAACCATTTCCTGATTTTGACGAACGATGCCTGTCCCATGATCAAAATGACACACGTACATATATCAAACTCATGATCGGTATGACTAGATAATCGGTGTTTGCATTATATTTATTAAGAAAACTAGAAACATTTACTCGTATCAAGTTTTAATATAACCGACTTATAATAATATTACTTGATGCGTGACGGTCATTCTCACACGGAAATATTGTGTTTCTTGCTGTTCCGCTATACTGCCGAAACATGCATTGGTAATGGCTAGACTGAAAAAATGGTGACAGCGAATTGGGAAGTGCAAATTTTTTACTGTTAGGCCTGTGAAAAAAAATGTTCATGCTTTCAAAGCTTCTTGAGCAACCTTCGATCAAATTTGGAAGACAGCGTATGTATGTATGTACATTAATGCCATGTTTGGTAGATCGATTTTGAAAAGCTTGAAAAGTAAGAAATATTGCCATTTTTTTGATGCAATCATCCCATACATTGCCATTACTATGCCTCTCCTTGTTTGTACCATGGGGGTAAATCCCTGGAAGAAAAGGGGCATTGTTGGGTTTAAGAACTCTACTACATGACACAGACACTGTTTATAACAGGGGACCAGGCCATAAGGAAAGCCATTCATTACCTACCTGTAGTTTTTTCCTGTGGGAACAGGATAAACACTCTTTTGTAGCGAATATGTCAAGCATTTTGATCACAATAAGATGATATTCGGCACCTGAACTTGTGCCATCTACACACATCATCATTTTTCAAAAAAAAAATTAGGACATATACTTTGGCTCACCATGAAAGACCAGACCTCATAAATTATTTGTAATAAAGCCACAAAACTTACACCCAACCCAGAAGCAGCCAAGCCTAGAGTGCACAGTCCAAAGCAACTCTTAAACTCTGTACAAGGTACAACAAGCAAAAGGATATCCTAAAGTCTTTATGAGACCTGGCTTCAATTCAGTATTTTGGAAATTATCACTCAGAATATATAATATAGATATTAAATTTTACTATTTGATTGGCAATTGTGTTAATCTTTTAATATTTTGGATTTGTAATTTGTAAATATTGAACTTTTGACTTGATTTATATTTTTCTCCTAATTTGGGGTTGTTTGGTCTTTAAAATGTACGTGTAACTTCTAAGATGTGTTTTAAGGGTAATGTGTACTAATTTGATCATATTTATGATGGCTTGGCATGAATTTGAAAATATTATTTGTATTTTAACTCTATAATGTACAATTTGGTATTTGAGTATTCTCGTCCTGAGTAATTGAATGATTATTTCAATGTTATTATTTGGTAGGACACATGGAAAGAACCGAGGGATACACAAATTGTCCTCTGAATGTGAACCCAGGATAAAGAGAAATAAAGAAAAAGGAGAAAACGTTGGTCAGAAGAGGCATGCTAAAAGGAAATTGTCTACGCGTGTTTCAAGAATAATTAAGCAGTGACCGGACCCGGGACATAGAGAAGCAATGGAAAGAATATGTTCATGACATTTGGTGGTGGCAGATGCTTGGAGGAGGATGGGGGTGCATCACTTTTGATGGTAATGTTAAAAAAAAGAGAAAGCGGGTTAACTACATATGTGAATGAAAGAGTATTTACCGTATAAGTACCACAAAGGGAAGATTTCATATGGAGCTGTAGTGCAGTTATGCATCTCCCACAACAGAAGACAATTATCGCAAAAATGCTACCAAGGTGTTGCTCAGATTACATCAAGAAGATCCAGGACAAGGTGGATGGATATCAGACAAATCCATGACAGCCATGGGAAGCACGCTTCTATAGGGACCTTGATACCTTGCAAATAAGACTGGGCAGGATCACGAGATTGCAGCAGCCAGATTTACTTTCTATATACTAAATACACCACACAGCAGTAACAATCTTAATTCTTTGAAAGATAGACAGAACTGACACCATGACCAATGTTAAACAATATAAATCTGTTGGCAGACTTCAATGCACATCATGGAGACAAAAACTACAACACCACTTAGGTGCTCGGTGGTGTCCAAGGCTCATCAACTTACCAAAAGGACCACCATCCCGACACATGGCCGACCTGTACATGATGGCAAAAATAGACAAATTTGCTGGTGACATGAAAAAAGCTCTAGACTGTATCGTGTAGACAAGAGAATTGATGAGGGAACCACCACAATTGGAGGTTCAGTTCTATGGATCTGAGAGTGAATTTCAAGAGGTAAGTACTGCACAATGGTTAAGAATGTTATTATCGAGGCGGGCAGATCTCTTAACAAAGTAGATCTTTGAATAATGCATCACCCAGGCAAAAAAGCTAATATGTTTATTCCGTCAACCACTATTTGGCTACAATTCCACGAAGCTGGCATAGATGAAGCGGCACACTAGAAAGGAAAACCTAAGGCCAGAAACAGAAACAGAACGTAAAATTATAATCGCTGCGATGGGCTGATGCTGGCAGGTCAAGATAAGGACTTGTTGAGGGCTGTTCGATGAAAAATGCAGTGGAAATCGGTCAAGAAAAGGTGCCTTGTGAACATTTCTGAAAGGAACAAAAAGAACGAGAACATCAAAGGAAAAAACTCCAACAAGAAGAGCCAGAATCATTTCAGTATTTAAGAAGGCATGGGACTTACATGATAGACATTAGCAAAAGGATGACCACGTTAGTCTTTCCAGCTCTACCATGCTATGCTACAGTTGTCCTCATCCTGTGTGCTGTAAGCAGAAAGATATGTCCTGGTTGTTGATTGTGTTGCCCTCCATTATCCTTTGTGTCAGTACATGTTGCAAATCTTTATCAAGCATTGGGGGTGGAGTCTGTAGCACATGACAGGAAGCAACTACACTGGGCATTCCTGATTTCCACATAATTTGACAGGCAGTAGGTGTCGGACCTCCAAGGATTTTGTATGTGATGCTTTTAAAAAACCCTTGCAAGACCAAATGGTGATTCGAAGAGGAAAGTGTCATAGCTTAACTAAAGAAACCCTCTACCTTGGAGACGGGTGAACTGTAGCTGGAAACATCTTGAAACAGTGATGATTGAACTAGAAGACCACAGTTTCCATTTAAAGAAAAACAAGAAACCAACGCAACATTGGCGTATTTACATTTAATGACAGCATTTCTAGGTAAGGCTTTATGATAAGAAACTAATAAATGTTCATGGAAATGGACCAAATTTAATGCTGCTTTAGAAAACTGGAAACAACACAGAATGAAAATTTGTCAAACGGAGAAAAATTGGTTTTAAGTGAAACAAGACAGCTTGTGGTTGTACTGAAAGAACAGAACACAAAGTCTGGACCAAAAGATTGCTGCAGCACAAGCTGAACAAACTGGAATATATGCAGTGGTGCATATAGTGATTGATGACGAGGCACAAGTTGAAAAAGCTTGGGGGTTGATGAAGCAGAAGCAGAACAAGTGCACATTACGTGATGATGGTAATGATGAGGCAGAAGGGGTTAATACTTCTGTGTGTTAATAAGGCAAGGCAAATAACAGCATCACAGACATTGTGTGGTTCTGCCGTCGGCAGTTTGAGAAGGGATGAAGGTCGAATGAGATCACCAAGGTCACATTGAGGTCCAAGTTCGCATGAGGTCACCAACTGAGGGATACTACCCCACGGACCAAGATATCCAAAGTGCACAAATGAAAATGATCAACATATGTGAAGACCAACAAGCACTTTCATTAATCTAACTATTTTGAGCCATGATCTCTAGATGAACTTTTGACCCCCCAATGCTATTGTAATCAAATACTTTGCATGCATTTGATCATTTTAATAATAATGAACAATTCATCAATATCCATGGTACCAATTAAGTAGGAATGGAGTTCAGTGGGGGGGGAGCAATTTCATGCTCAATCTTTGGTTTGGTCCAATACCCCCATATCTACTATGAACTTCTTAATTTTTCTTCCAGAGTCCTATTTAAGGCAGTGTCGCCAGCAGCAGCAGATCTATGTCCAGACATAGGGTTCTTCACATTGGATACTTGACAAAGCTATCTCTTGCCTGCTCGTTACCCTATTAGGGATGTCTGGTGGAGCAATCGAGTAGAATGTAAGTTCTCTATTGGGAGTTGGTGAAGACATCCTGTGATAAGCCGGCAGAAGGCATTTTAATGCTGGATCAGCTTCAATGTTTCTAATTAAGTTGTAATAAGTATCACACATAGGTTTATGACAAATAATCAAATTTGGATTACACTTCACTCTTCACATGGCACCTTACACATAACTTCATTTGGACTAACTCTCCACTTAGCGCGGAATACCGCTATGGTAGTTGTGCCAAATTATCCTCTAAAACACCTTTACTACTCTTTACTAGTTTTTGGTAACAACAAGTCATTCTTTAGGAAAATGCACCAAGCACAACAGATTACTAGACACTGTATTATACACTCTCCTCCACCTACATGGTACACTAACCAAAGTTAGTCCACTTTTGTGAATAAATGGGCCTTTTGCATTCCTGCTACAGCAAGCAAGACAAAAAGGATACAACCTTCAAGGAAAACAAATTTTCCTTTCCTTCCCTCTGTCAGTGCCACTCTTACTCCACTCCTAACTTACCCCATCCAGAACTGTAAACAAGTCCTAGCCAGTTGCTCCACAAAAGCCTCAGCAAATGCCATGGCACAGCTCGCACTCATTCACTCATCCTCCGCAAGATCCTTCTCTTCTCTTGGCGATAGCGCCTGGTAGTCATCTGAAGAACTCAGGCCATCCTCCTGGGTGGTGTTACGACTAGGTTGGTCTTCCAACGACACAAATTCTGTTGTTTGAATTAAAATAATACTTTCATTAAAGCATATTAGCCCATTTTTTTGAATAGCGCCCCAATTTTTACAACGGTTCATTGGTAACTGGCTAGTAAACTAACCCTGTGAATGGTTAGCTCTACAATGGCTATGTGTCCAAAACGAAGGAATTTGTAACTAGAATCATCTCGGGATCCCGATAAATAATTCAACAGCTGCTGAAACCCCTTCCAATATGAAATAGCCGCAAAATTGCGCCATGTACGTATCTTCGCTCATCTATTAGTTTGTTTTATTGGTCCCATGCAAGTCAGTTCAGGCCAGGTCATGTTGCACTATTTCAATCATTGAGGAAGCCTAAACTTAGCATTTCAGGCTCTGCCGTTAAAGACAATCTGGATCCCAATGCGATTACAAAAATAGCTCATTTTACCGGAACACACATTTTATAACCAGGTGTAGTTTTTTTCTAGACAATTACCAACATACTGTGCAAAAATATCAAATTTTGAAAATGGGGTGCTTCGCTTCAAAAATGTGCCAATATTGCTTTTTTAAGTTCTTTCTTTATTCTTTAGTTTATTTCAGTGACTTCAATCTACATCTTTAACAGAGTTAAAGATATAGTTGAAATTTTAAAAATTGTGTAGTGAACTATTTTTCTATGAATACCAGTTGGGGTTTTAAAGAGGGGCCCATAAATTTAGATAGTTCTCTTCGAAATGATAAATATATTTTCAAACACAATTCCTATCTAAAATAAGCAATGCTTAGTTTTATATTCAATTTAAATGTTGTCCCACAATTAGCTGCTTGATGTTTATTTGTCAGCATTTCATGAGAGCTTAAAAGGGACTAAACCGTAAAGGTGCAACAAGAATTTTGAGACAAACCCATATATTGTGTCATATAGTAATTTCAAATAGATTAGACACTCCAATGATATTTCTACTACCTCCCTGTATTATATAATGCCACAGAAAATGTCTTAAAAGAGAGAAAAAGGGATTTTGATTTGCTTATATTTCAATGTAAAACATAGGTGAATTTCGTATTTTGCTCCTATATGAAATTAGAAAGTACAATTTTTTACCAAAAAAATTTCTCAGCTTACAGTTTCCTTTCAGATGGGGATATTTTTTATGGAAAGCTTTAAGTCAGGGCAAAAATCAGAACATTCATTTTTTTAGGGAGCACCTGACATTTGAAATCTTCACGTTCAACCTTAAAACAGCAACAAGCTTACGTTTATATATATAATCCTTCCATATAGGAGTAATTTCTATCGCTCAAACAACCCATTCCCGCTCAAAATTAGAAGTATTATTAAGGTGTTCATACATTGTAGGTGGACCCATTTTTGATTTGATGACCGTAGCCTGTGCCCAACCAAAAGAGTGCCGGCAAATCGACCATGCAGGCTTCTATATAATGAAGCACAATCGTTAACAATAACATCAAAACATCTATTCGTAGTGATGGAATGGTGGCTATTCAAACATTCATTTGTCCATTTCATTGGCAAGAAAATCAATTGTTATATACAGATGTTACATTGCAATGTTGTTGTTGACCGGAATATCTTACGGCTTAAAGTGAGGTTCAAATAAAAATTTTATATTTTCCTTGAAAAGTGACATTGTCCCATGACTGGCAGAAATAATGTTTTCAATCAGTTGTTTTTTTGCTAATCACAGTGGATAACTACTACGCCACTGGGATCAAAAACATTAATCCTACTGATTAGCCAATTGATCTTAGTAAATCATAATCTCCTCTATATACATCTAATGTTCCCTTTTAAATACACGTGGAATGTTTTGAATAGCCACAATTCACCATCACAAAGAAATGTTTTAAGTGTTTACATTATTTTTCAATTTAGGACACATGTTGTGTGACTGTTTTCACCGGCAGCGTTCTTTGGTGGGCCCGGCTACCCACTCAAAAGTCAAAATGGATACACCATGAACCTGAATTAATCTGTTACTTGTTATGAGGAAATGTTGAGAGGCTGAAATTACTTCTATTCGAACGGTCATATATGTATATACACATCTGTTTTTTTTATCGAATATTTACAAGAAATAAAGGGTGATGCAGTATCCTTTATGGGCGAACTAATGTGTCCGAGTCCATTATTTTATTTTTTTCCGGCCGAGGATACATTATGATCCATAAATTAATACTGCAAACCCTTTATTTCTATTTATTACCGAAACAGTGTGTATAATGAGAAATGATTGGTACTCCATATTGCAGAATATGGCAGTAAACTGACCAATCAGAATCTTCAATTTTCAATAAGTGGCAGCAGAGGTAATAAGAATTAAGGGTTTTGTCCGCCTTTGATAAATCTTTAATTACCCACAAACATTATATCTTATCCCTAACATTATGAATATACAACACCACTTTGGTTTGATAAAATGATTTTGGCTGGCATTTTATTGCTTGGGTGCCTGCTGACACCTGGTGTTCCTTGGGGTTTACCTGAATTTTCAGCAGTGATAGAGGGCAGACATCACACTCTTCTTCAGTATTGGTCAGGGACGTGGAAAAAAAAACAGGATTATTTCAGATGGAAAAGCAAAATTATCCAACGACAACACTGACGTTTTTTAATTTTTAAAAGTCCAACTGTTTTCCAATGCATTTTTGAGCTTGTTTTTGACAAAAGAGTCTTTAAAAGAGTGATATTTTTTTTATCACACAATGTTGATTTCGTTGATTGGGGAAATTTTTCAGAAATGGTACCATGTTTAAAAATACAGGGATGAATTTTGGCAAATTTTTGGCCAGATGGGATTTTCCGCACCAGCCCCCGAACATGTTAACACCGTGCACTGTATGTAAATACAATAGAGGCACTGTTTGCAACCATGTATTGAAATATCCTCTCACAAAATATGCAAAATTCCTACAAAATACTGTAACATGATTTTTTTTCTTAAATGATTTAGACATTTTTAAAAATTATTATATGACCTAAATCTGCCTTTTTAAAGATTTGATTGTGGCTGCCCCACAACCATGCTTGCATGAAGTATCAAAGGAAATTTCATTTCATCACAACTTTAGAGTAATCTTTTATTCTGGCCAAAATGATTTGCAAGAATATGGTTGATTATTTTCCAGTATTAAGCTAATGTACATTGTAGACTACCTGGTTTTAACAAAATCCATTTAATTCCCGCAAATCTGGTTGATGGAGAATTCCATGTACAAATTTTCCCATTTCAACAGTAAACTTGTTGCAAATGATTATGCAAAAAAAATATCTAAGAAACATTTGCCAAATAAGCTTATGCTATTTTGTTTCTTAGTTGACAAAAACAACACACTGTGGTGGATTCTTTTTATTGCATTGTCAAACTACTATTTTGTTTTTGGCTTTTTTAGCTCTTTTAAACTTTTTAAAAATGTTTTGTTTTTTTTTTTTTTTTTTTGTTTCCTTTCAAATGAAAAAAAAACAAACAATTGAGCCAAACATAGAGATTTATGAGACATATCTGATTTCATTGGCTCACTTTGCTATACCTAGTTACTTTCTGACAAACCTTTTTTATGGCCTTCATTCATCCCAAAATGTGGTTTTCTTGCTTCAGTGTTAGCAATTTTCTGTTCACCCTTTAATGTCATCTTGTAGAGATACATTATAATACTCCCAGCCTAAATCTAAAGGGCCATTCGTCGGTCACGTTTGTGACCTAAAACCGGTAAATTTTTACTTCACCCAATGACCCCATAATTTCAAAAATTTCAAAATTTTTTATTAATATTACATGATTAATAACAAAAACCTGGAGTCTAAACCTAACAAAAATAATGTTGATTTTGTCATGGGGGAAAAAATAAAGTTTGCGACATGTGTGACCAAGGTCACACAAGTGTCCAAACTTTATTTGCCCCCACATGACAAATAACAATCTAGCAAAAAAGTGGAAACCAATATTTTTGGTTAGGTTTAGACTCAAGGTGTAGTAATAATGTAAAAAGTAATAAAAATAATTGGTGACGTTAAACAAAACAGCATTGGGTTGAATTTTGAAAGTAAAATTTACGTTTTAGGTCACAAACGTGACCAAGAGTGGCTCTAAATGGCTTTTCCAGCTTAACCCTCGCGCCCTCACACTTACACAGTAACCCTAAAGCTAAGCCTGACTCGAACTAAGGAGATAAGCAGTATCAGACAAAAGCTGCAATGTATTTAATGTCTGTTAGTAAACGAACCCTGGTGTCCCAAGTAATAGTACAACAAAGTTCTAATTTGTGGATTCATCTAACCCATAAACTCTTTGCATTAGTAATGCGGACAGCCAGACTATAGTTACAGGCAAAGATTGGTTTAACCAATATTTGCCAAAGTAGTGTGGTTGCTGGAAAAGAAGAACAGGCAAAAGTAAAAAAATTACAAAAAAAAAACCAAAAAAAACACCAAAAAAAAAACTGGTAAAAAAGCCTGAGTTTATAAACAGATAAGCAGAATATGTCAAAAACATACACAATATAGATAAAATCCTCTTCGGGAATCATTTTATGTTAGAAAGGGGAAAGGCTTATATATTAGGTTCATATGGATTAAAAATAACGTATAATTTGCCATATCTTCTACATCCTACAGTTTAAAGCTTACAATGGTTCAAGCTCATCCTTGGGTGATAAGTTTGTACACATACATTACACACATACATACAAACACACAACAGATTGCTAATAAGTTGTCCTGTCAGCTATACTGCTGGCAGCCCACAAACAAAAGATCTACCTTGATACTTAGAGACAAGAATTTACTTTTGCCAAACTTGATTAGTATATATGAAGAAAAAAGGCTTACATTTTCTGAAAAACCCAACAGAAATTGAGTTTCTAAGATGTGGACAGTTTCTGAGATGTGTGCAGTTTCAAAGAGTGGACAATTTTGAGATGTGAACGTTTCTGAGATATGCAGAAAGTTTGAGTTGTTAAAACGTTCCATGAGATGGGATAGTTCTATGATGTGGAAAGTTTCTGATATGTATATAGTTTCTGCGATATGAAACCACTATGAAACTATAACACTCAAAAATATCTTAAAATCACAGAATAACGCTGAAAATCTCTGAAAAATTGTCCGAACAGAGGAAATACTGAAAAATTTTCAGTCGTGCTTCAGAGCTGGTTCAGTTGAATTTCAGTGGTTTTTTTTCATTGTTGTATTGTTCTCTATAATGAACACCAACCTTGTACTGGAAAAAGGTCAAAGGTCATCTAGAGGTCAATTTGCGAAGAAATGCCCTATGACTACCAAATTTGGTCAAAAGGACCGCTGATCCAAGCACAGAACAAATGGTGAATAAAAAGGGATCCATTTCAGTGTTGGTGGTGTTGAAGGGTTGAAGTTAGTTGGTCGTGGGCTTTCAAACTTATTTTCACGTTCATTTTAAAGAGATTTAAGATGGTTGAGAACATAATTTTAATGGGTTTGTATTTTTCAGTTGTTATGCATTTCACATGCTTTGAAATAAGTTGCAGTATTGCTTAAAAAATAGGAAACAAAAGCAAAACTGCACACTTGTTTTAGCGATAACACAAAATAATTGTTCAGATATCCGAGTCATTTAGCCAGATTGGTTCACATTGTATGAAAAATAAGAGTACAATCAATGATGAATCATACAATAATTTGTCTAATGTTGTATGCATGTGTGTAACTATGTTCGCAAAAGGCTCATCAGTTTCGATCCATATTGCACCAATTGATGTATACCCGGTGGGAGTTATGAATAGTCAGCCATCGCTCATCCATAATCACATCACACACAAGATCAACATTTTTCTCAGTAGTAGCAGTAGATGGTCTTTCAAGCACTCTTCCTTGCTTAAATTCAGCTGTCCCTCTCTTAACATAAAAGGAAAGGGGGCATCATCCCACATGGTTGATGTAATGCTTTCAAAAATAGCCATTGGAGTTAAAGCCCTTATTAATTTGCACCTGGAATTCCATTAGAATATTAGCTCTTTCAGGAAACTGTCACTACCATTTGTCAATCGAGGTATTCCATAAGAACTGGGAAGCATCTCAGACTCGTAATTTGACTCATTTACTCACATATATTAACTACAGTTAGTGAACCCTACCCACCGCCTATGTTGTAGGCCATGAAGCAAGTTCGGAAGCACATCAGAACCAAAACGGCAGCTTGCCAGCCAGTCTGGTGGCTTGTAAGTTGTAGAAGCAAGAAAATTGACCCCCACTCTGATGCTTTGTAAAGGGTAAATGTTTTGAAAATCGTGAAGTTGGAGGTACGTCAACAAATTCTGATGGTTTTACCACAAGAATTGTTTGTAACTCACCCAATACTGTGAATGGCAAAAAACTATATCAGCTATGCAGTACTGCCAATATTGTGAATGACGGAAAAACATCAGATATGCATTCTAACTGAATTCCAGGTGCAACAGACTGCCTACAACTGCAGGTACTTGATGACAGCCCGACAGATTATTGTTGTATTCTGTCCACACTGCCACCGTACTGACTTTGTTACCCCTTCAAAATAACACACTATGACTGTATATTGTTCACAAACGCTGTGACATCAGAGTTAATTATACATAAGATAATGCCGATTTTAAATAACAAATAACATATTTTCCTCTAGCTCGATTAAAATCTTTCCAGTCTATAAACATTGCCTGCTTACCCTTCATAGTTTTTCCTGAACTACTGTTAAAGTGGAAATTTTCACACTGCATTAATTTTCACAGGCTTTTGAACCAGCATGAAAAAGTTGCTTGTTCCGATTCAATGTATTGTGTTTGTATTGATAGAGAACTTAGCACTTGCCATACCACTCACCACAAGTAAAGTGGGACACCAACTGCCAGTTTTTATGGTGGAAGTTATAATATATATTGCATTGCCAATTTCCCTATATGTCTAATATTGATGTTAACCATTACCGCAGGTCTTTTGACACTATCTTCAGAAAAAAAAAATTGTATTTGAAGGCTGAATTTTCAGGATGACAAGAAAAAACAATACAGCCTTTCACTACTTCTGGTTACGTCAGGGAGTCCAAAAGAGAATTTGGACAAGCAACTTAGAGCCATCCACTTTTTTTTTAATTGTGTGATTATATTGCAGGAAGCTGAAAAAAAATTTTCAAAACAAGCAAAAAATATTTTTAATTTTTTGATTTTTTATAAAATGTGCAAAAATTATTATTTCAGTATGTACTTATATGGCAGCAGCAACATTTTAGTGCATTTTGGGTGGCATTTACTTGGTAATAGCAAAAAAGAGAAAATTATTTTGTTAGTTAAACATTGGTACAACTATCAAAGAATTATAAAAGAGTTAATGTTAATTTATCAAATGGTGGCTTTGACGCTACGATAGCCATTGCTGCAAAACATAGGTCACCTGAATTTTCCCATCAAAGTTTGTAATTTGTTAGTTTAACCTCTCAAATAACTACAACCAGTTCATGGGAGGAAAATGGGTAATGTTTGATGAACATGTAACTGCTGCAAAAACAAATGTACCTGACAATTTCCAAACAACATGCACTGGTTGTTTCCATCCATAAGTGTAATAAATTATTTGTGGTCCAATTCCAACTACTACGACCTAAGACACATTTATCCCTTCGGACTACATTTCAGAAATAACCACACCTCACAAGGGCATTCAGATAGGTCACAGTATTTCTAAGTTCAGTTGCAGTCTGACTAACCCCTCCCCCATTTAAACTCATCATGATTTGGTTTGATTTTTTTTCACTATGCCCATGTGTTGAAAGAAAATTTCAGCTTTCATAATGTACAGCACAGTGTTGATTCTGTAACTGTTTTTGGCACTTTTTAAAGTGTAATCAGAATCAGGGATCAAAGTAATTAACATACTAATTGAGATGAACAAATCTAATGCCAAAACAAATTGTGTGGTTGCAATAACCCGACCAACCACAAAGATTCTGACCCAAACGTTTTATCAACTTTTTTTCAGCCCAATACTTTTTAACATGAATATCTATGTTGTTTATTTCTTAGAAAGTGTTGTATAAACCAACCACACAAGCTGACTTAAAATAAGTTTTTTGTCTTCAGATTGCAAAGACCACTGCCCCCAAAAAAGAAGAAACAACTCTACTTTTTAAGTCTATTATGCCAACCAAACAATTACTTTTTCAGGCCTAAGGGAGGAGGGATTTCACATAAGGTATATAGCCTTGAAATATTAAAACAGACATGTACCTACTCTGAAGTCCAAGTTGCCTTGTGACAGCCATCACTTGTGCCAAGCAATATATCGAGTACATTTTAGATCAATGTTGCCTAAAACATCAATTCGATGTCTCAATATTTAGCAGATAATTGTAGAATATACAGATTTATGACAATAATATATATATTGACAGGAGTGGATGTGGGAAAAAATGAGCATGTATATAAAATAAGATGCGACATTAATTGTTTGGAAAATTGTCAGTGAGTTAATGTGTCCCATGTTTATAACAGTTAGGAATTTGGTAACTAGAAGTGTATTAAATTATGTATGCAGTGTTTTGAACATGTAGTGAATTCACAATACATACCCTTGCTTGTTGGTCGGTAACCTAGGTTTTGAGGGGAGGGGGAAAATACAGAATCAACCAAGAAAAACATACAAGAAATGTAAGAAAAAATAAACAGAATAACATTTAGATACAACAGTTAAATTATATGCTACAAAAAATAAAGAAATGTAAATAAACAGATAGCAGGGTGATCTGTATTCATGAATGGAGATGAGGGAACTTATAGAACAGTAACTGGCAACACATTGAGTAGTTAACATTGTCAAGGTTTAATTAACATTGACAGTGGATGAGTCAACTGTGGAAAGTCATTGCATTTTATAACTGAATCTACACCAGTATTGGTTGAGTAACCAGGAGTATTCACTGAATCATCACTGGCTATTATCGAGTTACACGAAATATGAGTTATCGCCAGTAGTGTTTGAGTTACTAATAGCACTTACTGATCATTACTGTGATGAGTCAACACCTGGTCAGAATGGAGCAGTCATTCCTTCCAATTTCCATAGCTGCATACATTGTGGATGTTTTTGGATGATATGAAAATTATCTTTTTAATTGTAATAGCAAATATTTACTTCAATGCAACTGACATATATTCATCAACACAATAACTGACAATATTTTTCAGCATTGACAAGAAAAATCTGGTCTATTTCTGCTTGAAATTAATCATTCAAATATTTTAAAATGATTTCACAGGAAATCTGACCACAAGTACTTTGCAAAGATACACAGGACCATTTGCTTCACTTACCCTCTAGCAGAGATGGCTTTACATTGATGAAGTCAGCCTGCTTCACGTCTTCATAATCTCTGTGTGTAAAGTGTGAAGGAAATAATTACAAATTTCTTATCATTCTTCTTGGGCCTAAAATCTTTATTTGTTTGTTTAATTTTCCCTGCCGCCCAAACTTGTTTCTGGTCCTGCAAATTTTGTGTATCGTGTTCTCTATGTGATATGAGAGCCTGACAAATGTATACACTCACCAACAAGTACTGTGGGAAACAACTTGCTGTTTTGATCAGACGCAATAGATGCATATTGCAACGCCTATTCCCTACGGGCTAATATTGATTTACCCTAAAACGGTAACAACGTCGAACATGTGTAGACACCTATTATCATTCATATAGAACGATGCATTGACACCAATATACAAGTTCCCAGGAAGGATAATTCCTTTATTTTTATTCTTCATGCCATCATGCTTTGTGTTCTGTTTACTACCCTAACCAACACAACCTTCACTTAAGAAAGGCGTTCCACTGAACATATTGTGGCGACGGCCCCTCGGTAATTAGGCAGAAATGCTGGCATTGAATTCTTCATCTCCTGAGGGAACAACGACCACTGGCTTACACAGCATAGTTTTTTTCACTAGCAGTACTTCCAGGTTCACCCAATTGACTGCAACACATCTGCCAATTCGGAAGGTCCAAAGGTACACTCGACATTCGGGAAAACCTGAAGTACTTTTGTGAAATATTGCACTGTTGCAAAATCAAACATGTCTCACTGGCATTCGGGAGCAGTTCCTTTTTGGGATATCCTGAGGAAAGCGGCCCAACTGCTCAAATGAGCAATGGTGTCTGGGGAACATGTCACACCAGCATTCCGCACGTGTTTCAACGTTTTTTATCTCCTGTTGGGCCGACCAAGCAAATTCAGCATGTGAGAACTCGATGGCTAGTTACTGCCGGTGGGACTAATTCTTATCACTACTAATACCCCTGATAGATGATAACGTATCCTCCAAATTGAAGCCATGAGTTATTCTTCTCAACCAATTACTACTGGGTACACCATTTGTAGGCCTTCTCAAATAAAGGGGTCAAAATCTGCACACCTTAATAAATTGAACTTATATTGCTTATATTCATAAAAGTTTCAAAGGGACATCCGTCATTTATGTGTTGACTGCTTGAGCTTTTAGGTTATCCAATTTAATTAGAGACAACCGGCATGCTTTTGTATTGTCTGTATGTCTGTCTGTGGGCTATGTATCTGTCCTTTCTGACCTTAGGCAAACCCTACTTGATTTTCATTATTGAGTTGCATTTGTTATGTTTGTTATGGGAGAGGGCAATAGAAGGGTCCAATGCATCAGATCAAATGTTATTTAAAGGTCACTCAGTCATTAATTTGGGCTGCTCAATATTTTGGGCACACACTTTCAGTTAAAACTATTCGATCAAGTTCAAATTGTAGTTACAAAAACATCTTTTAGGTCAATTAAGGTCATTCATATTGCATCTGTCCTCTATTTTATTGCCATTTATCTTTAGCAAATACTTTTACAATATGTAAAAGTAATTTTCCATGAAATGTCCGAGATACTGAGCCTTTCCACCTCAAGGTAAATTAAAAAATTCTCTCCTTCATACATAGCATACTATGGGCATTGCTCATCCTATATGTCCAAGCTGATTGCTCCCTATATTCCACCTCGCAGGCTAGTTCAGACCTGAAAGCCAGTTACAAATAGTCCATTCCTGCACTAAGACCTAATATATGGGGATCAGGCTTTTGCTGTTGCTGCCAAAAGCTATGGGATGCCCTCCCAGGTCACATCCGCCAGTGTTTCCCATTTTTAAGAGCCTGTTTAAAGACACCATCTCCTTCAAAGATGCTAGCAATGACTCAGTTTTTCACCATCTTTGATCATTACTTGCCCACTTGTGTTGCAATTGCTTTGTCGTTATATTCATGCATTTTTCATTTAACTTATTCTTTGCTTTTGTATCTTCTGTAGACTTTGAGATAATTTATTGTGTTTGGATTTTATAAATTTGGTTTATATTATTGTTTTCATACTTCCCAAGATGAATAGACTGTCATGAGGAAGTCCTGAAGACAGTAATACCTTATAATTCAAGGCTGTTTTAATAATTGTTAGTATTCCATCTGAACCTTTGCGTTGGCATAACACTTGTGATTAAAATTTCCGTAATTTAAGAATTGTATATCCATCTCAACGTTCACACTCGTCCATTTCACAGCAGACGGAGTTGCAAAGGAGGGTGCCATGATGAGGTGAAGTTATGTCATCTTTCTATGGATCCCTAACTTCTGTATTTTATTAACTTTCCATCAAAGGGGTTGTGAAATTTTAACCTATAAAAAAAATTTACCAAACCTAAACATCACAATACAAATAAAATGCTCACAACCAACTTGCATCAGGGGGAACTATTCTTTGTTAAAGACGCCTCGCATTTATATCCACCAAACCGCGAACGCGCCGAAGGCGCGTGTCGATCGCCGAAGGCGTGAGGCCGAGCGGAGCGAGGCGTTTTTGCGCACTTGGTATTCCCTGTGCAAGCATCATGTGTCAATCAAAGTATGTCGTCATCGTAAGCACCGCCCATTTCATCGTGACAACGTTTTTCAGATACTTGCCAATTTCCGATGACGTCGCCCGTCACAATTACCATATCGATTTTTTGCACGGCCTGATTAGCATACGATTCAAAGCAAGATAGTTCACTCGACGAAATTATTGACAGCTGCGAGTGCGATTGAGTCCGTACGGTATGTGAGATGGCAGTGGGCAGTTGTAGCCCAGCGCTGCAAAATAAAAGTCCCCAGTAAAAGTATTCCCACCTTCCCTTCACAACACACGATATGAGACTAGACTAGGCAATAACGTCAGTCATTTATCAAATATTCGTACTGCAATGACAGTTAAACTTGCCACTCACAGACAAGACAGTGATGTTGGAACATTAAATAAAATATGAATCCTGACCCGCCTATCAACATGCCACGCAATGTGATGTGTGGCGAACTCCCAAAATTCCAGCCAGAAATGAAGTCTATTCACAATTCCCGCCGAGAATTTAGGGTACACGCACCTCCTAGTCTAAACAAAACTACCTCGGAATCTTTAATGACAAATTGACAAGGCACCTCCCCATACTGCACAATTTAGGCTAAACTTTCGGCTGAACCATGGCTGAACGATTCAATGAAACTACGTGTACTACATACAACATCGTTCACTACAATTACTGAAATTCACATTTATTAGTAACGTATCACATCAGTAACACGGAGTTAGCTTCAAATCGCCATAATGTCATACTCATCACAGTACCGTACTTGTCAGCTAGCTCTAGTAATCCTACCCGGGATTCTACACAGTGACAAACGATTCCGTATAAATTCCACCATGATTTCACCGGGCCGGTTCACAGCAGCAAGAGTGTTCACCATTTTTACATGCCCAGCTACGGTAATCAGGGATCCTCTCGCTGCCATGGCTGTATTCGCTTTTGTTTTGAATCTGTTACCAAACATAATTGAATGGTTATTGATCATTTCCAATAAACTCGTATTCTGGGAAATTTTTCAGCGAACAGATGACATCATCATTGACCAATCAACGGTCGCTATAGTTTCGGAAGAAATATCCCGAAATCAATGAGTAACAAAGATAAGGAAATATTTCGAAAAGGCGGATTACGACGGCCGTTGAGCGGGATCCAGATAGGGGCGGACTCACACAAATTGAATAATATCAAAGCCTTGAATAAAGGCTAAGTGGGAACCACACACAAGATAGATAAAAATGGACAAGCAAATTACAATACAACGTTTCGGCGAAATAAATCTGCCTTTATCAAGTATATATAATTACAAAACACCTTGAAGTCACACAACCATCCTCTGCAGTGAGAACAAGATGAGTGCAATGAAGTACCACAAACTAAAAGCACACAATGAATAGGAGTAGAAATTGCTTGCGGAGAAAGAGAGAATGTGGGGCAGGAGGGGCTTAAAAGACAAGGCGGTTCTCGACCACAAGTCTCGCCAGCTTTCGCGTAAAACCGTAAGACAAAAAGCAGCAACCATAGTGCAACTGTGCGAGTCAGGGTGTCCCCCAAAAAGTTGACACAAGCAGATACACTTAAACCTCCAATTTCTCTCACTATTTTACTCCCACTCTACATTTGACATTACCCTAGGGTCACAACATTTTCCATTGTGGTAGAATTAATTTGAAAGTTGAAATCCCCCTCCCCCATGATGCATAAGTGAGAATGTGTAGGATAGCAGCACCCCTGTTTGCAATTTTTATCATTATTCTATCCTCTACACCTTTTCATTTGACACCCCCTAGGGGTTACAACATTTGCCATTGTGGAAGATTATTATCTTGAAACGTCCCCACATGACACAAGTAAAGACATTTAGTAGCACCCCCGGGGTTTGCAGTTAAGTATTCTATACTTCTCCCTCTTTCATTTTATACCACCATAAAGGTCAAAATCTCTTCCGTGTTGAGATATTAATCTTGAAAGTCCCCAACATAATCATACACAAGAGATGTTTTAGGATTGCCACCCCCGGGTTTGCATTCATAGTATTCTTTATTTCCTGCTCTTTTATTTGAAACCACCCAAGGGTCACAACCTTCCTTGTGGAGATATTAATCATGAAGCTATGCAAAATCCCTAAAATTCACTAATTTAGTAAAAATATGAAAATTTATTCAATTGGCAACACTATTTTTGAAAAAATCATGTGACCACTTTGTAAAATTTGATCCTACGAGTTCGGAAAGCCCCGAAATGCCCAATTTTTACTTATTTTCACATTTTCCTAGAATAGTAAACGGGCTGGGCACCCAAAAGACCACAACTCAGAAAAACCTTCAATGAACTAGCACTGATAAGCTACTATATCTATTGAGTTACACCTTTGTTGTGGTATACTTGACACCCCCCCCCCCCATTTTTTGCTTTGTTTGTACACCAACCAAATCGCAAACACAGCCTATACTGCCAAATAACACATGCTGACCTATTTACTGTAAAGGTAACAAACTCCTGAATCAAATTCTTTTGCAAGATGTGTATTTCACACAACCTGAGCAATTTGGTTTGAAATGACCACGCATTGGCATTATTGCAATTTAAAATAATCAAAGAATGCCCACTTTAAACAGTGGCCCACAGCATCAACCGCAATTAGGATTCACACAAAAGATGTACCACATAGTAACCTCATGTAGCAAAGGATTTTTGCATATCCAATGTCCCATTTCAGCGATACAGCAATTACGCAGATTTAATTAGATCAATTGGCAAATCAACCAATTCCCCTTTAATTGGCCCACACGCACTTTGACCGCAATTATGAAATTCACACCAAAGATGTATGGTCATATTAGTCTCATGAGCGAAGGAATTTTGCATATCCACTGTACCATTTCAGCGATACAGCATTACGCATATTTAATTAGATCAACTGTATCAAAAATGCCCCTTTATCGGCCCATATGGCACCTTTGGAACCCAATTAGATTCCACAAAAGATGCATGACATAGTATTCTTTCATGTTGCAAGGAATTTGCCCATCCAGTACCGTTTCAGAGATAAGTAATTACGCATATTTAATTAGCAATTTGCATACTAAAGCCGGCACATATCTCGCACTTTTCAATTCCGAGAAAGAATGCTCATCATATAGGCTTTCAATGGCTAGTTGAAGGAATTTTGCATATCCGATGTACCGTTTAAAAAATTATACAATTTAACGCTGATTTTGGTCATATGATTAGCTCATTGCATATTTAATTTCCCGAATTACGCCCAAACTAAGCAGTTAGAGCACTTCCAGCCCTCTCCTTCCATCAAGGTACATCATTATACACCTTATGGAACCCCAAAAACTTGTACACAAGCCATGCGGGAATTTCGAAATTATGCAAATTAGATACTTTTTACTTAGCACATTTACCCCAAAGAATCTAATCAGGTCATGAACTCGTCGACCCGCTTCTTCCACCAGTTACTCATCGTAAGCCCTTACGAACTCCAGATAAATGTACACTGAGCCGTGAACACGGACGGCAGACAGCAGACAGACAGACGACGGACAGACGACGGACAGACAGACACAGAAAAGTGATTACTAAGTCTCTGCCGACCAAAGCTCAGGCGAGACAAAAAGAAGCCCTGAAAATACACAAGTTTCACAACACATCCTGTGGCACAGCGGGAAAACGTGGGTAATTAGTATCTCCTTCCCGTGAACTTAGACTATACTCTCGGGAAAATCCCTAAGGCTCCTTCACTTATAACTTGCCTTGGTGAATTTGAACCATTTATAAGCTTATATATATCAAACACAACATGTTAAATTCTACTTACTTGGAATTCCTACTTGTATTATCCTTTTGTTGATGTCCGCACGAGTTATCAGCATGAACGCCGGGCGGGTAGGGAGGTCTAATTAATTGTTGACGTATCGTTCAGCGAGTTGGAAAACCCCTTCCCATTTATTTTTGGACACAACACATCCCTCTTGCAAGCGCGTCGTAGGAGCGGCTTTTGTACATACATGTACAGTAGCCATACCACAGAAGCAACACTGGACAGTATCAGCGCCAGGTTTTTTTTTTCCTTTCGTCCCCACAATTGCCAGCGCTCCAATCCTGACTTCCGTATAGCCAGCCACAGACGCAATCATGTCTCACGGTATCAGCCCTCTCATTCCACTTCCTGATTCCCATGCAACACATGGTTTCTAACTTTCGATCAACAAGTGTTTCAATGCCTCGTATTTATAAATGATATGGTTATGTTTACTCGGCATTTTGTTACATATAAGTGGTTACCATTTTTTGTGCTTTCATTTTGGGGTATTTACAAATAAATCTAGTGATGTCCTTTATAATATATTAATGTAGACCTTTGATTTTGACATTCGAAAACCCTGCAATCTTGACGCGGGTTCCCAATGTCCTATGACAAGGGTCTTGTAAAAGTACACACACATGCGCGGTAAAGTAACTTGGCGAACTGCTGACAGTGTGTTGGATTCGAATGAATATGTTTACTAGTGTCCTAGGATTACTTTATTAATGGATTGTTTTTCATGCGTGTAATGGGTAAGTAGTCTACTACTTTCTCGTAGCACTTTTACTGAATTCTGGAATAAAACTACTGTACTTTTGTGGCCACACTCTAACCATAAAATGTGTTAAGCTTCTTATACGCGCAAAAGTGTAAAAATGTTGCACCAATAGTGCCGATTACTCTGTGATTTTGCAAAAATCCCCCCCCCCTCTTTCCCGCCGCGTGCGGCGGGAAATGGCTTCGAATCAGTCATTGATTCCCGGGAACTTTGCCTTTTTTTACACCCCTGGCCTGTGGCAAGTGACACATGCAAGTCTATCAATAAGCATGTGACCAGTCACCAGAATAATGGCCAGATACTTGAAGTGATTGGCCACTACTGGTTTGTCTCTCTGGCGACATATGTCTTCCAGTGTTCAGTACTCGCATTTCATTTTTTGAGTAGGTCTACAAGTTTCTCTATATGTTGCAAGTACATTCTTGACATGTTATATCCCTGTGGCCTCATCAATTTTTTCTAGCTGCCACAATTCTTCTCTTTGTTCAGAAGCAAACTCTAATCCTATTCATAATTGCTTGTGTCAACAGGGTCTAGCGAATTATTGCAACCTCTACTGTGAGCAATGTGCAACTTTGAAATGCAGACACCCAATGGGACCCATTCGCATGTCAAAACATTCGAGATGTGCACCGCAGCACGTCAAGGATTTCTTTTGTTGAAGATGTGGTGGTAGACATTAATGAGATATGAAATCTGAAATTTTGAGCATCCATAGTCCATTTCGTTTCCCGGTAGAGTAATTGGAAGTTTGGGGGGGTCACCATCAAAAGTGCCGGACTATGTGAAAGATATGTTGAGAGGTCACAGGATAGTATGGAGCCTCCACAATTGAAAATCACTATCTAAGAGTAATATTGTGTAGAATTCAAATCTGGCATCATGAAGTTCCATAGGGTTGTACTTTTAGAGTAATGAGGGTCTAAATATGTTGCCTTGGTTCATCTGGGCCAGGTCTGGGGGTCATAACTCCAAAATTTTTTTTAAGACATTTATTGTCCATTTTTGGTACAATCAGAGTACATAGTATGAATTTGAACCATACAATTATGATATTAGAAAAGTAATAAGTGAGGTACAGCATTTGAAAATTTCACAACCCCCCCCCCAACCACGAAAACCCAATGTGAACTTAGTCACCACCCTATACTTCAGATATGTTGAAGATGTATCATTAAACAACTTTCCTTGAAGAACTAATGGTGTCTTGATTTTTCACAACAAAATACACACTCAAAGTTACCACACAAAGGCATATGGACCCCAGAGGTCAATGTACATGCACAGTGTATATCACCATATAACCATTCTTTGGGGATATCAGCAAAAGTGTCTTGTGCTGAAAACAAGGAAGACATCAAGACACCAAGCTGGTTTTTCAAGAATAGTCTTTGCTGATGTATCTTCACATATCTGAAGTAGAGGGGTGATGTCGTATGTCAACATTGATTTTCTGGGGGCCAATATATGTCAAATGCAAAATGGGATTTTTCAATAAGCTGTAACACACTTAATACTTACCTAATGTGCTTACTATTGACTGATAAAAGTCCTGGAGCTGTACTCAAGATTACAGAAAATGGACATCAAAAATATTGTTACTTATGGAGTTATGAACCCCCCAAACTTGTCCCAGATGAAAGAGATGCATTTTTTATACCAAATAACTTTAAGGTAAAAGGGCTATCACTATTTTTTGATGCCAGATTGAATTCTACACCAAAAAAAACTTCCCCAGATAGTGATTTCCAAAGTTGGGGAGGGTTTCAATACAAATTTATGGCCCTCCAAAATTGTCTTTTGCATCGCACAGCATTTTTGATGGTGACACCCGTAAATTTCTGAATGTTCCTGCGGGAAAACGAACGGTGGTATGAAGCTTCAATTTAGGATTTTCATTCTCATCAATATCTATCATCACACCAAAAAAGAAACAACAATCATGCACCTGCGGTGCACATCTCGAGTGTGCATGGAATAGCCCAATTGTATGCTTTAGGGTCGTCAAATTAACAAAGTGTGTCACATGGTTATTCCACTCGCTTTACTCAGATCAATATTAGGACCGATCAGCACATAACTACACTGTAAAATCGAAACCAGAATAGGTAGAGCCTGTGTGGTAAAGTTTTGTTGTCCTGGCGATATTCTGGCCACTGCGTGAAAAATGCGAATTCCCATGATTACTTAGCGCTCGGTTACAAGTTACATAGTTTTGTATGTTACATAATCATGCACCCAAAGCAACAAATCCACCCTACTTAGCCTACAACAAACACCCCACACACACATCAATATTGTAATTGTAAATGCATACAGAAGCCAACATGTCACGCCCTACATGGAACACTGCACAAGAAAGGGCTAGACAATCCAGAACATCCTTGGCTTGTGTTACCCGTCAATTTTTTGTCTTGTTTGTTCCTCCTATGCAAGTTGGAATGAGCATTTTGTTTGTAATTTACTGTAATTTACTAATCCTCTGTATTACTTTTGGGGTATCCTTGTTGTGGTTTCCCAACTGAAACAATTAGGATAGTTTTTCACTCTTGTACACTAAACATCATAGTTATCTCAAATATTGATGTGATTTGATATAGTATTCTTAGTATTTTTTGCTAATGTTCACCCTAAAAAAAATACATTACCATATGTAACATAGGCCACGTTTATCCCTAAATGCAGGCTGTATATTGTGAGGAGTATAACAGATCACAATATTACCACAACTTCATCATATTTTTGCACTTCAATAGACCACAAACGACGACAAAATTTGATGGTGGTATATTGTGGTGTATGCTTAGTAGTTAGATAAATCATAACTATACCAAAAATTGGAGTAAACTCATCATATACTACAATATACCACAGGAATAAACAAAAAAGCTGACCAAGGCCACAATGTACAGGGATGCCAAGAGAAGTTGCGGGACCAGGGGAACCATTGGTGTTATAGGGCTTTACAATGGGCGCGGTGGGGGTGCGGGATGTACGTGATGAATGTACCACACTTATATGTCAATGATAAGACACATACCACCCAAAAACTACCACAAAATATTGCAGTTCCGGTAACTATCAATTTCCCAAATATTACTTGTGTGCTTGTTT
>JAMKCH010042442.1:0-12544 GCA_023653785.1 Ophioderma brevispina | reverse complement strand
AATAGCGCGAACAATGTCCGGTATTTCTCCGCGTTTGTCTAGTAAAATACTTAGAAATGATACGACATTTCTGTACTATTAGCATCCTCTCTTTGTGATAAAAAAATATTATTTCTCTATTTTACTGAGGAAAAGACTTCTCACAAAGAAAGTACTTAATTTCACCATGCAAGAGACAAAGGAAATTCCCCTAGTAGTCTATATTGAGAGGGGTGACCGGGGTTGTTTTAGTGACAGATACTCTATAGCTATTTTTTCATTCTGTGTTTTGCAAAACAAAGATTGTATCATATAGTAGTTCACATGTGTAATTCCTGTGTAAGATGATTGCAATAGTGCCTATGATGTAATTTGTGTGTGGTCCAATTGGACATTATGAGGCTGTGTTTATACTGCTGTAATAGATGCTTATTAGGAGAATCTAAAGCTGTAAGATAATATGCAGTGATGTGTTCCTGTAACTAAATTGACAATTTTGATCCGCACAAATGGTGTATCTGTGACAGTACATAGTACCAGATCAATGATATATGGATACCACAGGACTCAAAAATAGCTATTTTGTCTGCTGTCATCTCGAGGGCAATAGAACTTAAATTTCGCGAATAATTAAAAAGGAATTCCAGTTTGTTTTGTTAGAAAAGTGAACATTTGCGACAGATAGCAATTTGGTGGCAACACTTGGATTATTTTACTGCGGAATATTGGTGTCACCGACTCTGATCGAGCATCGAGGGACATAATAGAACCCCGTCGCTTTGAGCTGCTGGTGCACAGTTATGTTCATGACGACTCCGAAAAGAACTTAATTCTTAAAGGTGCCTTGTTCGTTTTTGTATTGTGATCTCTATTTGATATGAGAGCCTGGCACTTGCACATTACTCCCATCAAGTTGTGGAAGGATGGAAACAAAACTTGAGTTGATGGTAGAAGACAAATGACATGTTCATGTTGCAAGATGCACTATCAAATACAGTGATAATATGATGGTTAAAACGAAACGGGGTTTGTTTTATACTTGGGAATGAAAATGGATTTGAGGGCTCATCAACTTAAAATATCAGGACAACAATGAGAAAAATACGGGCTTCACTGATATCAAATCGATACTACTTCGGGAAAATGCGGGGGATCCCAAAGACGGATCGGAAACACGCACCTTTAAGAACAGATACCAACAATGGGGTGGAATATATCGCATGCTGTCATTTTGGAACTTCGTTGTGAGGGCATGTCAACGTTGAACTGCAAACGCTTAATCCATCGTGAATTTGATCAATTCAAGTGGACTTTAACCCTCGTCATACAAAGACTCTGCTCCGGTGCGCTAAAATGTCAAAGCTTTAGTAAAAAGGACCTGATTCTCTCTCTTTTTTGGTCTTTAGCCTAGCGTGGGTTGTACGTACCGGCTGTCCAAAAAAGTTACCACTCGCTGAAACACCGGCATAGGTAAAGAATAAAGTACCCAGGGTATCTGTTTGGTATGCTCTTAAAGTAACAAAATAAGATTTTATTTGCCGTTCGTTTATTTCATTTCAATGCGACATGTAGAATAACAGTAGCTTCATCAAAAAGGAGAGTACAACTTCGAAGATTGGTCCGATTGCAGTGGTTACATTTGTAGATTGTGTGAAACCTTGATTTTCTAAACATACTCAATATTGGGTATTGATTGTGTGATTGATGATAATTGAAGCTATTGAAGATATTGACAATCCATTTTGAAGCTTAATTAGTCCATAAAGTGTGATCTTGTGTTGTGATGAGCAATACTATGTATTTTCAAATATAATCCGTTCACTTTCATTAGCAGGGTTAATTTGCCCTATTCAATCGCTCAAATTACCCAGATGTGAAACCAAACCAAATCAAACCAAACAATCCGGCCCTTCTTTCATTGGATATCAAGAAAAAATCTATTGATTCTAGAGCAGAAAATAACAGAATAAAGAACAAAAAACGAAAGTAAACAAAAAAGAAAGCAAAACTGCTGAAGATAAGCCTACATGGTCTAATAAAGCAGTCAGAATGGAAATAAAGACATAAAGACACTAGTGGGCAGGCCATACAGATCCAAGGACCAGAAAAGCAAGACCTCAAGCCAACGTTTCTCCTTTTAGAAGAGCCGTTGTGCTAGATAAACGATGGAAACCTTTGGTAATTAATTAAACACCTTGGCAAGATTCTCGAGGTCTTTCTTAAATAGACAAAAATACTGCAAATCTATTGTTTCTTTTTAAGAGGGAAAGACGAAAGTGGCTATGGAAGCCATTATAGTCATGCATTCCACGTGTTCTAAGGCAGAGAAATCGAGACAAGTGGATGTGATTTTGCCCCTCATCATTGATGGTGAAGGCATATCTTTTGTTTTACTTATTCGGATTGGAATGACATAAAATGGCATATTTAAGCCTATTTGATTGGCTTTTTTATACAATACCAAAACAAAAGACCATGGTATTTTATCTTTTTATCAACATGTCGTCGTCCGAGTGTAACCTTTTTTTGGGACCAGCCTGTATGTCGTCAAAGTCAAGGGTGGGGGGGGGGTGTTTCTCCCAGGATATTTATGACATTTTTGAAAATATTTGTCCTAGTATGGACCTCTACGTTTATGTAAAAATAGTTCAATTGCCATCATTTAGAGCTGAAAACAAATGTTGATGAAAACTCCGGTATCCCTACCCTATGTTTAACGCAAAAATGGTATTTTCGCCTAATAGAGGAATTGATGATGTTATGTGACGCAATGCACGGTATGTTGGCATACCATCATATCAATGGAAAAGAGGAGGACCATTAGCTTCCACTGGTATCAAAATCATAAGCATCTGGTCCTTTATTATAACGGAATCTCAAGGGGGTGGTGGTGGTAACCACCCGATTGGTAAATCGTGTTACAAAAAGGGCTTGGTAAGACGGGTTAAACAAGAGCAGCTGTTATATTTATTGTATGCCCATGATAATTTGTTTTGGACTTCCATTTCTTGAAGAATCCATAAGGAAAAATATAATAAATCAGTATCGTGCACAAGGCTCATTTGTTTTTATTTAAATAAATTTGTCAGTTTAATTTCTGACCTTTGACGTCAAGGAGACGTTTGTATATAACAATACCAACTTGAAGAGCGATATACGTAAACCTGAGTTAATTGTGGTGTAAAAATCTTATTTTAGAGTAGCAGGATGCTAATAGAGATTTTGTAAGTTTTTGTAACATGGATATGGATATTAAAATTGGTACTACTAGCCGGGTTATTCCACCCTAAGTAAAAAGTCAAGCACACACACCACACACACACACGCACACCACACCACACCCATACGACAAGGTGGGATACCCCCCACAAGGTTGTGTGTTTTTGTGTATAAATCGGTACATTGTACATGCTTTGTGGGGGTATTTGTAGGTATACTCATTACACGTGGGACTATTTCCGTGTTTAGTTTACACCCTCACTGCGACATACAAAACCCATGTTTGTAACGCGGTGGCCACCCATAGCTAGACCTTACTACCCCCCATAGAGGCTAAAAACAGCATTTGGCAGATTCATTGTGGGCGTACTCCCATAATGACAAAAACGCCCACAATGTAGCTTTGTACCCATATTTACTCCCACAATGGACCTCTTGTAAGAACACACACACACACACCACACACACACCCACGCACACACGCGCGCGCGCTCGCACGCGCACACACGCACACACGCACACTCGCGAGCGCACACACACACACACCAACACACACACATGCACACACTACGCACAAAACGAATAAGAGTTCTGCAATGCGTAAAACATTTCACCCTGGCACTGTATGTGCATAAAGAGGTCCCCAGAGAATGTTACTTAAAGCTTAACACTTAAGTGCCCAAGCTAAAAAAACTTCCGTTAGTGCCCAAGGGGGGGGGGGGTTTCTAGGGACCCAACCCAGAAAACCACTTTCCCGTGGGAGTTTGATCATGACACTAACACAAATAAATGGGGGTCACGTAAGAACCACATACCCACAATAAAAGTGAAAATCCGACCTTTGACCTATGACCTATGGCCAATTGAAATTGTCACTCTTCGAAACAGAGTGGGTCGCACATTTCCATCCTCAGCAACTCCAATATAAGGTTTTGAACCAAAAGAATTCATTATATCTACTCTAGAATAACCAATTTAAATAATCATTGCAAAATATAGCCAAATTTATACCATCTTGTATTTTTCTCAGAAACTTCAAAATCGCCTAATTTTTCTCATAGACTTACACAGTTAAGAGCACAGCATGACAAAATTAAAATTGATGCTATCAGCATATAAAAGGTTATTTGATTTAAGTATTATTAATTATTAATTAATTACCTCCTAAGGTATATATCTAAGCAAATAAATCCCAAGATTTAATTACTTTAATTTTTTAATTAGTAAAATATCTTGATTTTTTCACTTCCGTTAGTGCCCAAGGGGAGGGGGGGTTCCTAGGGACCCAACCTAATTATTCTAATGAAGCCGTGAGCGGATTTAAATTTAAATTTTTTTGTATCAGGAGAAGCGTATTCATAAATCAGACAATTAGCAAAAAACTCCTTGAAAAATTTGATTGGGTAACCGAGAAATCGCAAAAAAATCAAATGTTGGGTACTATGGAACCCCCCCTCCCCTTGGGCACTTAAGTGTTAAACGCATTAAAATAATTCACTTTCTATCCAAAAGCATGTGCAGCTTAAATTTACAGAAATACCAAAAGTGGAGAATGACCTGACATGATTCAAGCAATGAAGGAAAATGTTGGGTCCTCACGGACTCCTGTTTAATTAAAATATCTATGCACGATTATGCAGTTTGTAGAAATTAAAAGTGCGGCAATTTGCGTTTTAATTTCTTAGATACAAGAAATTATCATCACATCACGAAACATTTATAATTTTCTTCCTACATTGAAGAAAAAATGGCCAATGGCCGTGGACATTTATTATCGTCGGTCGCGTCACATAGTGACGTATTCGACATTTTGGACTTTTGGAGAAATTTGGCATACACGTTTAACGTTTGTTTTGTTCTACTCTACAAATTCACCAAATTTCAAATCTTAAAGTGGCTTAATTAGTAAAATATTAATTAACTAATGACGTATTTTCAAAAAACGTTAAATTGTCCGCATTACATAACGGCGTATTTGTCGAAATCTATTATGCGCAGGCCCATAGCATCGTATCTACATTTTGAAGTATTCACCGTTTCACATAGTGACCTATTTGTGTGACGTATTTTTCAGTTCACGGTAGAATTGTTATTTGTCGTTTTCACATAGTGGTGTATTTTTTTACCCAAACGCGTCACTTAACGGCGTATTTTCGCGACGTATTTGTTATTTACAAGTTGAAATTGCTATCTTGGCGTTTACACATAGTGACGTACATAATATTTCGGATATCTAAATAAATTGGAAGTTGATTAATTAAATATATTTGAAATTTAACTTATTTTGGCGATTTTATACTAGGTTTTAATTGAAATAAATGTTTTAATTAGCAGTATGGAGCAAATTCAAATCGCAACAAAGCCAGTTTTCTCGAAAGTCGTATTTTGCAAATACGTCAGAATGCGACACGGCCGTTACGTTGTTTCCTCTCTCTCCCTACACTCGGCATTCAACGTCCATGATCTGAGCGACTTTATGGACTATAGTTTTCTCGTTATTCGAAATAGCCAGGAGCGAACATCAAGAAGTTTTGACAAAACATGCTCAGCAACAACTGGCGTAACTCGATGCGCGCTGCACGTATAGTGTCACGCGATGTGCAGTGAACCTAAAGACACAATTTGCGCACTTTGTTGGCGAGAGAAAATAAACTAGCTAAGTAAGTAATTTTAAATATTTGTATTACTTTTGGTGAAATCCTTTACCTTTCTTTCCAATTCAACTTGTAGTAGAGCCGCGAATCAGTCGATTGACCATTGCTAAGTATATAGAGAAATGTACTTTTTCTACTACAAGTTTAATGATTTCACCAAAAGGAATACAAATATTTTTGCTCCATTCTAAAATTAAATAAGGCAAGATTGTAAAGACTTCTTAGTTATCCGCCAGGTATTAAAATCATGCAGTTTGCTTATTCTATATTAAGGATGTTGTGATTTTGGTACAGATACCCGTTAAATATTGTTGTCAATAGTTTCTTTAAAGTAGATTTAAACAACTTGTATTTTATTTATAAAGTAAAACCGTTTCCATTCATTTTCAAGCGTATTGTAGTTAATGAAAAGATATCGTCAATATCATCCGATTGTATCAGTTAAAGAACATTGTCGACGTATTATAAGGAAGAAACAAAGAACGTCGTGTAATTAATGTGAGCTGCACTAAACAAGAACGACCGAAAGTGGCCAATGTTGCAATACATAAAAAAATACGAAGACCAAATATGACCGTGATCCATCAATGCACAAAAAGGTACGGCTATGGCAGGCTCAATGTCCAACAATTCGAAAAACTCGGTTTTTCGGCGAGAATCTAGGTTTTTCGATTGAAAAACTTGGATTCTCGGGGAAAGACCAGGTTTTTCGATTGAAAAACTTGGCTTTTCAATGGAAACTTGGTATATCGGCGATAATCCAGGTTTTTCAATTGAAAAACTTGGATTTTCGATTGAAAAACTTGGATTCTCGCCGAGAATCCAGGTTTTTCAGTCGAGAATCCAGGTTTTTCGATCGAGAAACCTGGATTCTCGATTGAAAAACCTGGATTCTCGGCGAAAAACCAGGTTTTTCGATTAAAAAACTTGGTTTTTTCAATGGAAACTTGGTATATCGGCGAGAATCCAGGTTTTTCAATTGAAAAACTTGGGTTCTCGATTGAAAAACCTGTTTTTTCGATTGAAAAACTTGGATTCTCGATTGAAAAACCTGGTTTCTCGGTCGATAAACCTGGATTCTCGATGAAAACTTGGTATATCGCCGAGAATGCAGGTTTTTCCATTGCAAAACCTGGATTCTCGTTTGAAAAAAATGGATTCTCGGCGAAAAACCAGGTTTTTCGATTGAAAAACCTGGTTTTTCAATGGAAACTTGGTATATCGGCGAGAATCCAGGTTTTTCGATTGAAAAACCTGGTTTTTCCGCGAGAATCCAAGTTTTCAATTGAAAAACTTGGATTTTCAACCGATATACCAAGTTTCTGTCGAAAAACCAGGTTTTTCAATCGAGAATCCAAGTTTTTCGATCGAAAAACCTGGATTCTCGCCGAAAAATCAGGTTTTTCGAATTGTTGGACATTGAGCCTGCCATATACGGCGCCTTTCCAAATCCAAAACTAAAATCCAAATTTGCACAACCTTCAGACCTTTACATCAGCACCCCACAAAAGCCCCTCTCCCTCTTTCCCTTTTGTAATCAAACAACAACAGATATTGTTGTAACTTGCAAATTATGGCGAAGAGGAATGGGCTCAATCGATACTCTCATTTAACAAAGGACCTGTAACATATTGGTACTTAGGGATATTGGTGCTGGTTCGAAGACACACGGTTGCTCTTCGGGGACTCTAAAGCATTGTATCGACTTGCTAAATGTTTCTCAAATTTTAATAGGTTTGATTAAGAAGGATATTTGTCATGGTATTTAAACTTTATTGTATTTCAACGTCTAATTCAGTTACCTTTGATATTTTGATTCTTGATTGTAAGAAAACATGATGACATCTAATAGTGTGGTTTGGTGTGTATTCCCGTAGGATTTTCATGCTAACATTGATATTGTTGCTGTTTGGATTTCAATAGGGCCTAAACTATCAGAAAATGACGGGGTGCAAATTTTCGGACTGACGCCCCCTTCTTCAAGGGGGGAAATGTCAGTACAGGGAAAACTTTGAAATCGAATGAAATTATGTTTTAATGTACACTAACGCGTTCATCTCCTCTTTTTTACTCTCCTCTCTCAGCTATTTAAAAGCTGTAGATGGAGAGGATCATTTTATTTCACCTTAATATGACCGTACCATATGAACAAGTAATTTGGAATTAGTTTGATTAAATGTTAATAAGCTCAAAGATATCTAACAGATGCCAGAGTGCTTATCCCCATTGACCCTGTGGGCCTTAACGCTATTTCCCCCTTAATTATATCCCCAATGTTTAAAAAAAATCACTAAGGTGTATTTTACATTACTATTTTGTAAGCTTGAAGAATTTGAGCCCATTTAGATTTTTTTACCTCCCCAGGGAGACCTCGAACCATTTTAAACCTACTGTGTTAAAATTGTCTAGATATAACAAACTTTACTTTTTTAATCCTTAGAACCAAATCAACACGTCTATGCACCTTTTAACTCCGTATGAAACGTTAACAAAATTGACCCCTGTTAATTTACCCCCTTCCATATCTGTAATTGATCAATGGATGCAAAAAGTTGCATCGTCAAGATTTGGAAATCATCAGGTCAAATGCTTCTAGAACTATCAAAACAGTTCCGCAGTAGGATATATCCCGAAAGGTCATATTCTCTAAACCGTCCCTAACTGCATTTAAATGCACTTAAATCATGGAGCGGGACCATTTGCCCTGGGTTAGGGGGAAATTGGCTCTAGATCTAACAAAAAAAAATACGCTACCTCCTTTTGTTGCGGTGATGTCAGATTTTCTTAGGGGAATCTAGGATATACCCAATGGGTTATGTTTCTACCGCTGGACTAAGTTTGGATTCATTGACATCTGTTTAGTCGTTGAAATGTCTTTGGACCTGTAGTGCATAGTAAGGAAGCTCCATTCAATTTTAGTGATGATTGAGAATTTTAAAAGTTAACTTGTACATTCAATTCATATTGTGAGTTAACCAAAATGGTGTATGGAGGCGATTGTCCAAGTCCGGATTTAAATGTTATTTGTCGGATTTCCACAGTGATAAGGAACGACGTTGTAGATGAGTAACAGTTTATTTTTTAGCCAGGTTGAGTCTGAAACTATTCCTATTGCACCGTGCCGCAAAATTAAGCCGGATTCATAACACACCTCGATTGTCCAAAAAAGGTCCAAAAAGAAATTGCGATGACGTCATGGGTACCAACACTAATATGGGCACGAAATCGCTGGCAGGCCAGCGACTCCATAGTAGCTTGCTGCAATCCTGCTCATGGGAAATGGGCGCCGGAGGACCGGGTTCGAATCGCGCCACGGATGTGCAATTTCTGTAGCTTCTATCCCTTTCCCCCTCCTCTCTAGAAAACCAAGGCTGTTAGGGGAGACCTCATAATTCAGTGTGATATACAAGTACTCTGAAATTTACCCTAAAACTCGTTTGACAACCTTTAACACGAAATGCCGTCAAAATTGTATTGAATACGCCAATATTGAATTCTGGACCAGGCTATACCATTCTTTGTATGTTTGTTAAAGTTAGTATAAGACATAAAGCTATAAGTAAGTGTTTTTGAAAATAAGCAATTTTACGATTAATGGACCAAAACTAGTAACCTCAACGAGCAAGAAAATACACTAAGCCAAAAAGAGTGCGATGATGTCATCGTACGAACTCAATGGCACGAAATCGCTCCTCGTAGCTGCTGCCACCCGGCGATCATGGGATGATGCGCCGGAGGACCCGGGTTCGAATCGCGCCACGGATGTGCAATCTCCTTTAGCTGCGATCCCTTACCTCTTCCCTTCCTCTCTAGAAACAAAGGCGGTAGGAGTAGACCTCATAATTCAGTGTTATATACAAGTACTATCAATTTACCTTAAAACTCGTTTGGCAACCCTTAACACGAAATGCCGTCAAGATGTATTGAAATCACAATATTGAATTCGTTCGGGAAGGCTATACACTTTGTGATGTTAAACGTTAATAAGACATAAAGCTTAATGGTCGGTGATAACCATGATTATTACTGTTACTGTTGGCTCTTTTTTTAAAATTAATTGCTTATAAAAATCTGTCATTATATTTGCGTGATAAGGTTTTAGCTATCTTAAAAAATCAAAACAAAAACAAAAGAAATCCTAAAATTATTAGATGATTGAATATCATGAAAAGACCCTTTAAAATTATACTAGACTCCACTGCTGTTGGATTAGCTTCCCCGTTTTGTGAAGGTATGGAGAGGACACCAAATTAATATTTGTCCAAAGTTAGGTTGTGTTACAATTAAGTACAAGTAATGATTACCAATTGTGACCCTTTATCACCTATTTCAAATAATGGCTGAAGGGTCCAATGCGTTTTGCGACTACCTCAAGTGAAATTTTTAGCTATAGTGGCATGTTTCAAAATATAGGTTAGGTTATGCTACAAATTCTTATTAAGGTGTTATTGGCGTGTTCTTATATACAACCAATCAATTACAAATTAGCAGGAAATTGATCTATTTTAAAATATCTTCTTATGTTCCACCGATTAAGCCTTGCAGTGGTGTGATTGTGCAAAATACCTTGTATGATTTTTGCATCGAGAATTCCAACCAACGGAGAAGAAGCAAATACATAATCTTTCCCTTCCATCAAAACAGAATTTAACCTCACATTTGCATATGACGTTGGATTTCTTTATGTTAATGATAACAATGTTTATATTTGAATTTGTTGTTTGATGATGTAAGACGCTTTTAAAAACCTCTAAAACATATCTGAAGCACAACTGTGATAATAAAAAAATTTTTTTGACACTAAAAGGGTCATGTGCCGTGGGCTGATCGTTTAAATAGACTATGTTACATGTGCCCTGAAGGGTTGTGTTCTTCCCATACCTTCACATAATGGCACACGTAGCATCTATAATGAATGTATCATTATAGATGATGATAAGCTTTTGATACTTTTGAATGGGATAAAGCTTTGATACTTTCGTATAGGACTTGAACATTTTGGCAATTTTCAGAGACTTTCGATAAGTCAGTTACAGTAATAAAGGAATTATTAAAAAAGTAACTCTTTTGTGTGGTCCAGGCATCAAGTAAATAATCCACGAATCTTTTAGTATTATTTGACTAGTTAAGTCACCGCGGTTCTGAGAGCCTGAGCTTTTTTTTTCTATTTTGAGTCTTGCTCAACAACTAAGGTAAATATTTATTTTATGGAGCCGTTTGGATGAAGATTGAAATTGTTTGCACAAGGGCAATACCGAATTATATTGAATTGCGAGTCGAGTGCTCATGACCCCCTTTCGTTATCCCCCCCCGAGACTTGAATAGTATGTCCTGCGATCTGATATCACACAGACATTGTTATCTAGGTATACGCTATGTGGACAGAGTTATGCATCAGTAGGTTCAGCATATAGCTTTATTAAGCGCAAAACTAAAATGCCCCGCGCTACTGTGTTTTGTGCTTATTCTATCTCTCGAGCAACTGTTATCGACGCTTCACAAATTGTAACGTGTTGAAGTCCATAAAGGCCATACGTATTTGCTGGCAAAACGCGTTGCCGAGAAAGTAGCAACGCGTTCGACATTTCCGCACGCGTTGCGACATTCGGCAACGATTTGCGAAATTTCGGCAAGGCGTTGCGGTGTCGGCCAATCAAAATCATGATTTCTGTGACGTATTTCAAAACACGACCCACGACGCGTTTGCTATATCTTTGCACCGCGTTGCAAACCTCACAACGCGTTGCGATCCTTCCAACAGACGCGTTGCAAGCTTCGCAACGCGTTGCTAATGTTAACGCATAAGGTACATAACGTGTTGCCGCCACGCGTTGTGATCAAAGTCACACGCGGTGCGACATTCGGCCCGCGTTGCGACATTTCCAGCACGCGTTGCGACATTTCAGCAAAGCGTTGCGGTGTCGGCCAATTACAATCATGAATTTCTGTGACGTATTTCAAACTATAAATCTCAAACGCGTTTCGACCTTCACGACGCGTTGCAAACCTTCACGACGCGTTGCGGCAATACGTTATGACCCTTATGCCTTTACAACGCGTTGATGAAATGTCGCATCGCGTTGTGAAGCTCGCAACGCGTGTGATGGCTTGCAACGCGTTGGAAAGCCATAAGGGTCATAACGTTATTGCCTCTGCAACCCGTTGTGGATCTATATTTTGAAATACGTCACAGAAATTCATGATTTTGATTCGCCGACGCCGCACGCGTTGCCGAATGTCGCAACGTGTTGCTACTTTCTTTCTCACACGCGTTGCGGCAATACGTTAGGCCCTTATGGCTTGTGGACCTCGCAACGCGTTGTAAAGCTCACAACGCGTTGTGAATCTCGCAACGCGTTGTGAAGGCTTGCACAGCGTTGTGAGTTTCCACAACGCGTTTGCAGATACTTTGCAACGCGTTGTGGGCTATTTTTTGAATACGATCACAAGAAATTCATGATTTTGATTGGCCGACACAGCAACGCGTTGCTGAAATGTCGCAACGTTTTGCCGAAATGTCGCAACGCGTTGCTACTTTCTCGCAACGCGTTTGCGGCAATACGTTATGCCTTTAGGCTTGCCATAAACGTGTACACCGAAATTGAAACTGTGTATTTAGAGGTGTGTATATTTGTCCTGAGTGTTGGTGATTGTGGTGTGTGTGTGATTAGAAATTATTGTCTTATGGGGAC
>JAMKCH010042441.1:0-81155 GCA_023653785.1 Ophioderma brevispina | reverse complement strand
CCGTAGATTATAAACACCTAGCGTAGGGTTTTCGTTTAAATCTCATATGATTTTAAACACGCTCCAAAAATATTTGAAAAACACGATTTTGACGCGTTTCTCAAAAACGGCTGCTGGCAGTGCGATTCTGTCGTTGCAATGTACAGAACCATATCTTTGCTGGAAAGTATACTTTTATGAAGCAAATGGTAATCGAAGAATGACACCTATATTTTGAGTAAACTGTATAATACAACGCTTCGGGAATGGGTTGGCTAAATGGACGCACAAGTGTATCACTTTCCTTATCCTTAGATAAGGAAGCATTATCTCCAATTAACATCGTTAACTGGAGAGAACGCTTCGTTAACTGGATAACAAAGCTGAACCCCAAATAACGCGCCATATCTAGGGTTAACAAAAGATGAACCAGGCGAGAGCGAACCCAAAATAACGGCACTTATCTAAGTTAACAAAGCTTATCCGCGGATAACAGAGATGAACCCCAAATAACGACCCTATCTGGGTTAACAAAGTATTGCGAGGACAAAGGTTTCTTATCTCAGAGATAAGGGCCCCACTTTCTCCAGATTAAGAAAGCTGACTCAAAATAACGACACCTTATTCTGGAGTTAACACTCATTATCTAGATCTAAGTTAGCAAGCTGAACACCAAATAACCGCATTATCTGGAAATAACAAAGCTTAACTCCAAATAACCGGCCCTCTCTAGGGTGAACAAAGCTGAACCCCACATAACGGTCCTTTATATCGAGTTAACAACGATTATATAGAGATAACAAAGCTGAACCAAAATAACGGTCCTTATCTTGCGTTAAACACTCCATCTGGAGTTAGCAAGCTGAACCCCAATGTAACGGGCCTGACAGGATGATAACAAAGCTGAAACCTCAAATAACGACCGTTATTTAGGGTTTCAGCTTTTTTATTAACCCAGATAAGGATCGTTATTTGGGTCAGCTTTGTTATCTTGAGTTAAATGAGCGTTCGTTCTTGAGATAAGGGGGCCTTATCCCTAGATAAGGTCTATCTGGTTAACCCCAGATAAAGACCGATGTTTGGGGGTCAGCGTTGTTACTAGAGTAAGGACCGTTTTTGGGGGGGGGGTTCATCTTTGTTAACCCCAGATAAGGACGTTAATTTTGGGTTCAGCTTTGTAACCCCAGATAAGGAGGTTACTTAGGGTTCAGATTTCTTATCTCGAGATAAGCTTTGTTAACTTAGATAAGGACGTATTTGGGGTTCAGTTATTAAACCCAGATAAAACGCTCTTTTAATATTACTAGTAGGGCATTTCATATAGATAAGGGTTTTTTTTTTATCTAGAGATAAGCGTTGTTAACCCCAGATAAGGACAGTTAATTGGGGTTCAGCTTTGTTATCTGAAGATAAGGACCGTTATTTGGGGTTCAGCTTTGTTAACCCCAGATACGGACCGTTCTTGGGGGTTCAGCTTTGTTAAATCCATAACGAAGCGTTATCTACAGTTAACGGAGTGTTATGTGGAGATAACGCTTCATTATATATGAATAAGAAGTGATACGTGTGATTCCATACGCGCAGCGTATCTTCCCTCGCCTTCACCAATGAGTCTCGGTTCGATCCCGGCAGGTGCTCGTTCTCAGTGGCTTTATGTGATTTTGGTTTCTTCTTCGATCCATACTCGTTCCCGCCGGTTTTCTCCGGCTACTTCCGGTTACCCTCCCCTTCTAAAATCGAGCTTCTTAGCATAAACTCTGTTTTGGTATTATGGTTCTCTTTTCTGTCTCTGATGTGTCTGGACGCCTTTCAATGGCTGCCGCACAGCGCCTTGAGACGTTTACGTAGATATGTCGTGCGTTAAATACTTAAACATGATAAATTATTAATTATTTTCATTGTGTCTCCGCTTATTATAATATGCATAGATATTTTTTACAATTCATTTTAGAGTAGAGCCATTTTCCGGTCATCTCTAGAATAATGCGTATAAAATGCTTGCAATTCGTGGTTTTTTTTTTTAATTTCTTTTCTTTTACCTCTTTTGATTGAAAAACGAAATTTGCTCTAATTAATTTACAAATGCAAGTGAGAGATAGAAAAAAGTCAACTCCAATTCTTTTGACAGGCTCAATGTCGAAAGTACTTTGCTGAAATGTAATTTGTATTACTTCAGAAGAGAAGACCAACTCCTGCAGATTTGATCATCGATACAAGGTAAACTAATTTTTCTATATATCCAAAATCGATATTTTGGCACGTCAGAAGGGGCACAATTGAACAAATGCACCTGAAAAAGTTTGGAAAAAGGAACAGGTGGGTTATTTCAATTCACATTATTTGTTTGACGATGACCATACACTTCCCAAACCTGGTTTAAAACAAACACCACCTTTTTGTGAACATAAATTAAAGGCATAAACAGTCATAGTGGGAAACATAGATCGGATAAAGCAATTGTGGAGGAAGTGATAGATTGAATTATATTTTAAATCGTTATGATATGATCGAAACCATGCATGAGTGTATTTATGCTTATAGGCCTGTTTCAGACCATAATGCCACATTGAAAAGACCCCGCATATTTTAAAGAAATATGACCCATTCCTAGAGTAATGTCCTAAAATATGACCCATTCATATAGTAATGTCCAAAAATTATAACAGCTTAAAATATGGAACTATTAAAATGTGCTCAGGCTCATAACACCTTATGATGCCTTTGTTGTAATATAGCATGTACGTCGGGGAAAAATAAATAGGCTGTCCCCCCGGGGAGGGGGGGGGGGGGGTTGCATATGAAATGGATAATAAGTGTAAGGCTGGCGCTTCCAAACCCAGGGCATTCGGTGACGACTCAAAAAACAGCACAAAATAGGGGGTTTTCTTTTCGGGTGACAAATTCGCAAAATTTTCCCTAAAATGGGGTCGTTTTACAAAAATCATTGCAAAAATATCACCCAAAATAGGGGTCTTTGGGTGGAAATTTAAAAAAAAAATTCCCCCACAAAAGGGGTCTTTGGGTAACAGTGGTAAAATTTTCAAAAAATATGGGGTCTTTGGGTGACATTTCAAAATATATGGTAACAGCAATGCTGAAAATGGGGTTTACCAGCCTACGCGTAACCTCCAAGATGAGAGTGCCCCCCCCCGGGCTGTCCCCTCCCCTATCTTGACTCAACATGGTTAAACAGGTGAGTGTCCACTTTTACATTCCATGCATTTTATCTACTAAAAATAAACTTGGTGACCCTGTGGAGCCATAGTCGTCTTTCTTAAGAATAGATTCAGGGACAGGTTCAGTTGGTCATATTTCCTCCGAAATCATAACAGACTTGTGACTTCCCTTCAGTATTTCCTGTCAGATTTATATATCACCTTCTAGAAGTCTGTAGTAGATTTTTAACACTTAAAGTTCCCAAGGTCCTCTCCAATCGGATTGTGCCCAAGTCAGTCTACTTGCATTATTATTATTATTATTATTATTATTATTATTATATATTATTATACTAATAGTGGTTTAAGGGGAAATTCTGTTTTGTTATGCACGAAAGATATGAATAGTAATTTATGCAAATGAGGTGGAATAACAAAGGATATGAATATTAATTAATTAAAATAACAAAAAGAGCTCATTATAAGCTAATGAATGATTAATTTTTCGCCTTATTCCACTCTTAGTGGAATTATTATTATTATTATATTATTATTATTATTATTATTATTATTATTATTATATATTATTATACTAATAGTGGTTTAAGGGGAAATTCTGTTTTGTTATGCACGAAAGATATGAATAGTAATTTATGCAAATGAGGTGGAATAACAAAGGATATGAATATTAATTAATTAAAATAACAAAAAGAGCTCATTATAAGCTAATGAATGATTAATTTTTCGCCTTATTCCACTCTTAGTATAATTATTATGATTATTATTATTATTATTATTATTATTATTATTATTAGTAGTAGTAGTAGTAGTAGTAGTAGTAGTAGTAGTAGTAGTAGTAGTAGTAGTAGTAGTAGTAGCAGTAGTAGTAGTATCTGCAATCGATTTGTGCACAAGTCCAATCTACGTACATTATTATTATTTATTATAACATGTATAATTATTATAATTATTCTAACAGGCTCCAAAATAACCTAAGGCACCTAAGGCAATTTGGGTCCCTCTACCATTTGCTTTGCTGCCCTAAAAATGGCTATTCTTTAACATGTAATGCCTTGGTGCCCTTTTAAAATGGGGCAACATTGTTCTAATATCCCCTTGACTGCTGTAAGTGCCCAATGGGGGACCCAACAATATTATCTAATCAACAGAACGACAGTTCCTGAGGACATTATAAGCAGTTTTGTTGTTAATATTTCTGCACGTTTACTTTGCCCCAAAAAAAAATTTTTTTATATCAAGGATTTGGCGATTCGAGTAAAAAACGCATTATTCTGGATAATCTTTTTGCATAAAACATCTACAGGTTTGCAGAACTAATTAACCTCCTCTTTCAGTTTTCGATGGCGAGTTCTCTATTTCGCATCAATCCCTCTCGAAGGGGGCGCCATTGCAAATTCTATCAAGAGCCAGGCTTTTGGTAAGTCATTAAGATTATTAAGGTCTTTGCTCTTTTAGGTATTGGTGACTTATTGTTCTATTATTAATTTTATAATTTTTCTTTTACTTTTTCTGAGGGCTCGGAAAATTATTTTTTCCCACTACTGAACCACCTCTGCCTTGAGAATTCGTTATAACGAATAGCTATACATATGAGTAAGAAAACTATACACTTTTTTTAAAATTATGTGTGCTGTTATAAATGTACCAATGTGAATAGTGATGATATTTTGATAAGGTTCTTCGAATAACTCACGTCTAAAGTCAGGTAAAGCTCCAGGCCCAGATCGGTAGACAGCGACGGTTGAAGCTCACAGCTGGCCCGAGATTGCTACAACTCTTGCCATTCTTTTTAATTTATCGCTTAGTGCTGGGCAACTATACCTGATGAAGGAAGAAGGCCAATGTGGTTCCCATTCACAAATTCTAGTAAAACATTTCAAATGTCACGAACTACCGCCCCATTTCCTTGTGCTCAATGGTGGGAAAGCTGTTAGAGAGGGTGGTTATAGATCAACTGTAAAGTTATCTCCCACGGGTGGGCCTGATATAAGATCATCAACATCGGCTTTGTTCTGGCAGGTCATGTACCACTCATACTAAGTTCAGTCTGCCACACTGGGCTAAATTATTGATGAAAGATCACCTCCTGATTATTGATGTCATCTTCTTAGATTGGAGTGCTTTGACAAAAGTTCAGTCTTCTATCCTCCTTTAAAAATTACATAGTTAGTGTATATGTGGGTCACTTTGGCATTGGGATGTCTTCATTTCTCCAAATCGTTTCCAACGTGATTCAGTTAAGGGGCGTTGCCGTTTCCTCAAGTTGGATCATGTCCTTCGGTGTTCCTCAAGGATCGGTATTAGGGCCTATTCTCTTTAATTTGTTTGTTTAGTTTACCAGACCATATCTATTCATGTCTTCCTCATATCCGATGTTACTTTGTTATATAGGCCTATCCGTTCAGAAGGATGCCCTCCAAAATCATGCAGACAGATCTAAACAGTATTGTTAATGGTGTGGCATTAATAAAATGTCACTTGAACCCTGATGACTGTAAGGTTATTGCGTCAGTCTGAGCAGGAAAAGGCTTCTGTTCTCAGACCTGTACAAAATCCTCCAGTCCAATGTGGTGTTGGGCATTGTCATAAATACCTGGGCCATTTTATTTTCATCAAATTTAAATGGGGGGGGGGGGGGATCAAGTTGACTACGTTACTGCTAAAGCATCCAGGCTTCTTTATTTTATTAGGCGGCAATGATTCGCTCTGCAATGATGCAAATATTTATGTAAATCTATACTCTACCCTTTGCCGTCCTATTATCGAGTATGGTAGTCCCAGCCTGGATGCCATAACAGATCCGGTCATATTAAAAAAGTGAAAAATGTTCAACAGAGGATGGCTCGTGTTTGTATTCCCGCTCCAGGGGGGAGCTTATGAATCCCGCCTTCAAAATTTCGGTCTTAGTTCATTATCCAACCGGTTTCTGTACATATCAATTGCCATTGTTAGTAAGGTCTTATATGGCGCTATACATAACCACATTTGATTATATATCGGTGAATACACGTAGCAGGACACTCTCAAATTTCGTCATACTTAATTTGTTCGTACGGATTTTTTAATTTACTGTTTTTTAATAGGTTCCAGTTCATTTGAAAATCTCCCCAAAAATATGAGACAAGCTTGTCATTAACTTAAACGGCTTCCTTTCTAGCCTCGAGTTTCATCTAACGAGAAAAGCAGTATGGAATTTCCGTATTTTGTAGTTTTTAAGGGCAATATATATTTTTTTATTTAATCAATCAAGATCATGGTTTGTGTTGGAGTGTCGTAGTTTTGCATCTCTTTCTGTTCTTTTCTCTTCTGTGTTGTTGCGGTAGTTTTTGGGTAGCCACTTTGATAGCCTCATATGCCACTGTTTGGTCTATTCCCTGCCAGGCTACTTTTGTCTTGTCCCTTTTTTTTATTTCTATTGAAATGCTGTGGACTCTCCTTTGCAGCTATGATGCTTCTGTATTCTTATGGGTGGTTAATCTACATTAACTAATGTGCAATTTAATGTTTCTATCCTTTATGTGTAGGTCTTTTTGTATGTGTTTTATGTGGGCAAATAAAAATGAAATGAAATGAAATGTGCACGTGCTTCTTTGATCCATTCTATGGTTTATGTTTCAAAAATGACGCTACATGGGCAATTAAGAGAGAGGAGGCATTTGACATGTGCCAACCATGAACAACGTCAGTGCGCTTAACATGATTTGTTACACCAAATATATTCTCTCCATGTCACTAGAGATCAACCAGAAATCACAGCCTAACGATGATGCAAAAGGATGATTGTAACACATGTGGTATGACAAAAAGCTTTACTTTATAATGGGGATAGTTTCCAGAATGCAGAACCACGTATCCTCCTTTCGGCTAGATTGGAAGAGAGCTTGAGCTAGCAAGATGCCATAATTGAAGTTCTGGACATGGGTATTTGGTTCTCCATAATGGTTTATGGATTTTCTTTCAAGCGAGTTCCCCAAACGAACTAAGATATATCTGGAGTTCCGTAACTGCTACGTGTTACATCATCTTTACATTCTATAGGAGATCGAAGTGTGCGAGACCTTTTGTGTAATTTCCTTCCTATCCAAAACACAGACGAGGGCGCTCCAAAGTAGTAACTTTCAACTCACCATTGAAGCAAATAGTTAGAATGTTTTGGGGCTATAGTAGATTTCAAATTAAACTCCCGGCCAAGCAGAAATCTAGGCCTTGTGCCATTAGTTCAACACAGTTCTACAATAGTCGTTATGTTTAAAAAGGACTGATGCCCATGGTGGCCCGGATGTCAAATCCGCTTTGCTTAATCTTCTTAATACAAGGTTGGACTATTTTTGAGGCCAAGTAAAAAATTAGTGGGTTATGTGTTGGTTTGATATAAGAATCCATTATCTTCTTCCAATGTTGTGATAAGAATGATAGTTTTGAAGTGTCAAAAATGTATTGTTATGTTGCAAATAACAATGTTTAATGAATCAATTGCCGGTTGTTTTCATCCTGATCTTCAAAAGAACACATCCAAGCTATCTTAGATTGTGAAATAATGTTTTTGGTCAACATATTACTAGCTACATACTATTTACATTGTATGAGTACCATAAACGTTTTTTACCTGTGGTTATTTAAATAATTCCTCTTTACCTCTCACGGAACGGGGAATGGACAGACCTAAAACTTTGATGAGGTCTCACTTATTTTGAAATATATATAGTTAAACATAGAACTAAAATCGGCAAGGGGCAAGTTGATGAATCACTTGGAAAAGGCGCTATACAACTATCAAAGGTTTTCGATATAAAAGCTTGCTATAGCTTTAGGCAACAGTTCACACTGCCAGCGTTCTAAGAACATCGAGAGGAATCCACAAAGTTGTGTTTGGTTTTGTTTGTTTTGATTTGTTTGTTTGTTTTATTTTTAACGTTTTCAAGTTTAAGTTTAGTTTAGTCACAGTAAAAAACAATAATGAAAGACATATATATTAAGTGTAACAACCGTTTTTTGCAATTTACTAATTCTTACACCGTAAGATTACCGTAAATGGTTTGCTGGGTCATACATCATCATCATCATTGTGAGCGGCAAAAGTTAAAATATTATTGTTGAATCTTTAATAATTAAATGGATTTCACATAGATGTTTTGGTAGCATATAACAACTTATAAAGTAGGTTTACGCAAACTGTAACTAAGCAAACAACGACTGGTAAATAAATATATGGGATGATGTTTGGAACCAGGATTTCAGTATAGATAAATTTGACCTTAATGGTTTGGAGTTCGCGCTCGTTTGTGTCTATACACTACTAGTAGCTTTAATTGGCTTGGATTCACTGTTTGTTGATATCACACTGTTCGCCATGGATAAGGCAAGTATCAAGTTAAAAAATATTATTTGTTGAACAAGGGGTTTTCACGGGCGTGTTTTGTTATAGCATTTACAGGGGTATTAAGTATAACAGATCAAATTGGCGGTGAATACCGAGGCTATATACCGGTGTGAAAGGCGATATAGTCCACCCGGAGATTAGCCCGGGGGATCGTGGCTTATAGTCCCTAGGAACAATAGCCCACCGGGACTACAGAACCGAACGGTCCTCAGGACCATGGCTTCAAGGGTCAGGTCTGCACCCTGGGGACCCCTGTTCCTAGGATTAACAGTCCTTGCTTTAATGTTGCTGGTTTTTTTTTATACCCTGGACCCTGGCTTCTAGGCGGTCAATAGTTTATTCAGCCCGTGGACCCCTCTCTCTAGAAATAGTAGTCCTTACTTTTTATATAGTTTAACCGGACATAGTTCTATCGACTATAGTTCCTTTTACACCGGTGAAAGAAGTAACCATTGTCCCCCCCGCTACTGTAAAGTCCGTATATCACGGTATATGACACAGTAGGTGTGAATGAATACAGAGTGTTAATAAGAGTGTGCATAAATGGTATTATAAAAAACAGAAGCTTGTCGTCAACGCTTCGTGTATAGCCCGTATGGTAAGGTCTCTATGACTTACGATGTGAATGAACAAGGGTTCGAGTTCTAGTAGAGTATTGTGTATTTTAATTTGTTTTTTAAATTGCAAAGTTTCAATTTTAGTGTTTTGCGGATTTGCGGTATGTTTGTGTAGCATATAACAACTTATAACGTAGGTTTACGCAAAACTGTAACTAGCCCTAGTTATGATGTCCACCGGACAATATTACCACTTTCATTTCTGAAAGACCAAACATTTTCCGGGGTAAAAAATAAGACGTTTTTTTAAATTTCCAAGTTCGGTGTGCTACGACGTTACCCTCATTACCGCACGGTAAAATGTCAAGTAAGCATGTGCAATGAATTTACTGAACCCTAACGTCATGAATCTCACAAAATGTAACAGCTGGTGTGCTATTTGTGTAGTTTGTTAGATTTTGTACATAAATGTGATTTTTGTAAAGTTGAGTGATTTAAGTAAAAGTGAACCAACCACACACACACATGCGCGAGCAACACACATGCACACCCCACACAAACACGCACATTGCAAACAACAACAACAACAACAAGACACAAGCATTATAAATCACACAAATAGAAAAAGAAGAAAAGGAAACGCACATCCGAGCATTCGAATATGAATTCAAAAACATTGATACAAGGAACCCAAGTGAGTGGGTGGTTAGAGGGTTTAATGAGATTAAAAATGTCACAATTTGGAGTCTTTTTATCATTTGGAACTTTAAATGGAATGTTGCATTACTTGAAAATTTGGTTCTAATATCTCTACAACATAAACCACGTCATCGTAATTGGTGAGATACCCACGTTACACTAACCTAAGTTAAGTAGCAAAAATATATTATTGAAATATTTAATTCCGTCAATATATGAATATATGGCTTTAAGTCAGCTTTAAACACTAAACGGTTATATTGTACTGAGTAAAGTTTGCAGGCGTATTTCTTGGCTATTTAAGGTAAAATTTCAAATTAAATAAATAATCATTTTTTTGTTAAAAGCGACGGGTACAAGACACCGGACCTGTAATCATGCAATTAGGAAGTCCTCTCTTGGGTATGTTCACACACACATGATGTTGATTCTACCAATTTATGGGTCATCTATATATTTTTTTTCTTTTCACACCTCCAGTTTCCCATTTCTGGTCTTTATGTCTTTGTACTTTTTAAGTGGTAGGGGCGGGTTTATTCTCAGGCCTAGATGGGTTTCCTGCCTACTCCTCAATGTTTTGTGTGTTTTGAATGTTCATTAGTTTGTTTTTTATGAAAAAATAAATTGGAATTGGGAATAAAATTGGAATATTTAGTTGTAAAATAGAAATATATACGGCTATTGTTTCTATGCCAATTTCTGCAACGCCGTATGTGTGTAGGCCTAGAATTAAATCACTGCATACACTAAACTTTTTTTTAAAGGAAGCTTCTACGATGAGTATTATGAGTATTATGAAATTGAGAGGCACTGGTTCTTCATTGTGCCAGTTTGGTGAATTGCATTCTTGATTAAGTGCCAAATACATAACACCAAGTCATTCTTTGTCTGGGGAAATATGACTAAAAGGTGAAGCTACGCTTATATTATTTGGTAATTAGAACGACCTTTCGGAACAGTTTACACGAGTTTATGCAAGTCACTGCAAAGGAAAGTATCTGTCAGTGAGAAGAAAATATGGCATTTTACGGACATTACTGGCGGCATAATAGACATTTAAATTCTCTTAATCATGCATGTTTACCGTTTTAAGTTGGACAGTGCCGTGTGGATATGAGACTGTAGGGTCATATTTTCTACATAGACCCATATAATCAATCAAGAAAATTACTGCCAATTTATGGTTTTATTTGGGAAACCTCTCGATCCTAAAAAATCTTTTTTTTTTTTTTTTTTTTTTTTTTTTTTTTTTTAACCTTTGCTTTTTACAAAGAAGTCTTAAATAAAAAATAAAATACAATTAAATAGGGCGAATGCCAATTACCATTGTTGTGCTGCCGGGCCCTATAGGCAGGATAGGAACAAGGGATCACTTTGGTCACTGTTGTTGTTTGTTTTTGTTGTTGTAGTTTATGTCTGTTGTCTGTTGTTTGATGTCTGTTGATGAAAAGGGTTAACATTTGCCTGTAATATCCCATACATTTTGATGTGACATTAAAACAAACTTGGGTTCACAGGTGCAAATGGGCATCCCCCATTTGCTGTGATTGAGGTCAAAAGTCACAACCAAGGTCAAAGGTCATGTGAGGTCAAGTGTGTTAAAATAGGCTGAATGTAAATTGCGCCCATTGGAAAAGTTGAAGATCAATTGCGAATGAATCAAACTTGGTTTATGAAGTTTAAATGCAACCCTCGTTGTTTATTTATGACGTCAAAGGTCACATATCAGGTCAAAGGGACACATCAGGTAAAGGTCGTGTTAGGCCTATAAGTTCGTTGATCAAATCCGCGACGGCAGGCGGCAGGCGACAAAGCGGTCCGAGGACACGATGTATTTTTACATATTTTTCTGGAGTATTGAGGGTTAAGTGTTTCTCTAATGCCATGACTATGTGGTAGAACACACGTGTACACTCAAAGTCGTTTATAATGGAACACAATAAATAATTAAGTTGTAATGTAAATGTTAAAAAAAAATAACCTATATTGCCAGATTTCTGGTCATTAATGTTTACGTTTGTGATGGTATAACGGCTTTCTATAAATCTTTAATCTGTGTCCTCAATATGTATTTTAATTATTTATGTTATTATTCTTTCATACTATTTGTAGTTCGCAGTAGCAGCTACTAGTACATTACATTTTCTTCACATGGGCATTTCACGGGTAAAATACAGATGCAGATCAGATGTTTTTGAGAAGAGGACATAGATGTAGGCCTATTCCAGAGAAAGGTCTACATTATAAGTTCAGCTTTCTCGAGCTTCAAAATTATTAACATGTATGCCAATTGCTTCCACAATACTTAATTAAACCCTAAACGTATTCCCAAAACAGATGAATATTTTATATTTTGACCAAATTTCCTTTAAATAAAACATCAAAAATTGTGAAGACAACACGATGCGAGAAAAATCCGGTTTTCCCCTAACAAAAATATTACTTTTTTAGTTGATGTGAATTATTTATTAATTCAATATATTATAATAATAAATAAAATTCACAAAAGAGTAAAAACGAACATAAAACTTAAAAGGTAGGGTAGTGTGTCCCTGATGAGACTGTCAAGGCAATTGCCATCATGTTGATAACCCCATAATGCTTTGTGGGCCCACAAAGAGTTCCTAACAACTATGGAATCCTCCAAGGAGATAAGATCTTGCCTCCATATTCTATTTGTAGCTCGGGTTGAAGTACACTCCTCCCAGACAGAGTCTTGCATATGAACGACAAAGGACGCACCATCAAACCCAAGCGTTTCTAGACTACCATAGTCAGTATTATCACAGACCTTGACTACGCAGATAACCTAGCTCTAACAGCTGATCTGATATGTGGTGACAGAGATCTACTCAAATCACTTGAAAATGCTTGCAGGACCAAAGGCCGCGGCCTACATCTATTATGCAAGAAGGGAATCTGAATTTAACTGTCAATGAGGAAGATGGATCATCAACCTTATCTGCACAACCAGATGGTAGCCAAATCAAGAGGGCAAGCGACTTCAAGTATCTAGGGTCCTAGTTGTCGCTGGTGAACAGCATCTCGGGCTGCGGCCGTAGATTAGATAGATTAGTTTTACAATTTCAAGCATTTATCTGAAGTCATCGACTCAGTGCAGTTAGAAGTAAGGTGTAACATACTTGTTCATCGGAGATATATGGGCAATATCCTATATGTTAATATGCTAAAACAAATAGGATTGTAAATCGCGGTTCAGGGGTTCTGTCAGGCTGTCAAAACATATGTAATCACTCAACAATTTGTATTGATTGATGTGTTACAAATGTGTGATAGCTCCCAGGGTATATGTCGTAGTAGAATGTAGTAAGTAGTGAGTATGTAGGAGAGTAGTAGTATGTAGGTAGTAGTAGTAGTATTGTGTAGTAGTAGTAGCCGGGAGTGGTAGTAGTACGCAGTAGTGCAGGTCGTAGTAGTTAGTAGTATGTATAGTAGTTCGTATGTGTAGTAGAGTTAGATAGTAGTAGTAGTATGTAGTAGTATGTTAGTAGGAGTAGTATAATGTAGTAGTAGTAGTATAGTAGTAGTAGTAATAATTATGTCGTGAGTAGTAGTAGTAGTAGTATAGTAGTAGTAGTATATGTAGTAGTTGTAGTAGATAGCTTATGTGTGGGTTAGGGGGAAAATTCTCCTTTCTTATGCACTAATAAGACGTTAGGGCGAAATTCCGTTCCCCTTACGTTATCTTTTGTTTTGCGCTGATTCCGTCCCAAAAGGTATGAATTAATTATGCAAATTAAAAATATCCAACTAGAAGAATAAAGGATATGAATATTAATTCATTATTCATTACAGCTAAGGAATATTCAAAATTTCCCCCTAAAGGTCATTCTAATGTTTAATTAGTATTATTATTAACAAATATTATAATGTTCCAATATTTTTACCTTTGGGACTTATTTTGGATTATAGCTGAACCCTCTAATGTAACTGCAACAGTATGAGGTCAAAGGTCATGCAGGGGGTTGATTTGAACTTATTTGCAACAAAAAAAATGACATATTCATAATTGTCCTTACCCATATACTTGTTGGTACACAATGATTACGGAGGCCAAGGGCACACCGACATGTAAAATGTCATTCTAGAGAATTTTCAGCCACTGTAGGTCTATAAATCAATGGATTTTAAAGAAAATGGAAGGAGTGGATCGGAGCTTTGATGAAACGTCCTTCCACATTGAGGTCAAAGGGGATTTTGGGTCATGTGGGTTAGGCGGGGACACAATTACGCACTACTCCAATCAGGAGCTGCTGTTTCAATTATGAGCAACCCAGTGGATGCGATTCTGCGTTTCTTTCATTGTTCGGGGGACGCTATATTCACGAATGGATAGAAACTATCCTCCTGAAAAATGAAATCATGCCAGGAATCTCCGCCACTGAAAAGTAGGTATTACAAGCCTTTTAGGTCAACCAAAGTGTATTGAAATTTAATTGGGGTGTTGCCATAAGGTGACACATTTTCTGCACTATACTTTATGACAGCTATGATTTGGAACACTTAACGGAATAAACCACAAGAAACGGGTGGTTTATTCCGCTAAGTCCGTTAAGGTTTCGAAGTCATAGGGTTGTCAGAAAAGTATGTCAGAAAAAGGGTGTTCACCTTATGGAAACACCCAATTTCAATAATGTCACAATCTTACATAGGGGAGATGCCATGGAAGAAAGAGGAGAAAACAAAAAAAACCTAAATGTGATGCGTATGTGTATTCATATGTGCAACTCAGGTTATATTTTGGGCTACAAATCCTATGCATGATAGTGTTTATCAAGAGTAGGCCCCCTAGGTCATTTCTCAATGAATCTTTAACATTCTTGGATTGGACACCACATTCCTAAGGAACAAGTGTACCTAGGACATGGCAATAATTCCTAAGCGCTGGTAGTCCGTCCACGTAGGGCTGGACATTCATTCCTAAGGATCGATATTCCACCTTGGATTGCAGGGGGACACTACTTTCTTAGGACTTGTAGTCCACGCTAGACAGGGACGCATAATCCCTAGGAAATATAGTCACCTCTGACAGTGCTTAATGTCCCCATAAGAATGAAGTCCGCCCAAATACCAAAACCGCACAATAAATCCCCAAGAATTATAGTCCACGTCGGAACGGACAACGACCCTAAGGAGCTGCGTCAACTCTAGCAGGGCATTAATTCCTAAGGGTATAGTCTGCCTACCTTCCAGACAGGGACAATTACTTCCTAAGGTTCTATAGGTCCAGGTCGAATGGACACTATCATAAGGCGCGATAGTCACCCCTGGACAGGGCATTAATCCCAGTAACTATGAGTTTCCTACGTTCGGACTGAACCAATAATTCTAGGTAATAGTCCATGTCGGAATTGAGACCAATAAATCCCTTTAAATGGAGCCTAGTCCAGACCCTGACATGTCATTTATCCCTAGAGACTAGTCACTACTTTCGGAAATGGACACTAATTCCTAGGATGGTAGTCCATTGCCGCGATGGCATATATTCCTTAAGCCTGATAGTCCTCTTCGGACCTTTCATTTCCACTTGTAGGGGACTAACATTCCATAAATCATGGTCCGGGGGACTATAGTTCCTAGCTGTGCACATCCCCGGACTATTAAAACCAGAACTCAGTGTCTCCGGACTATGGTACAGGGAGGACTATATCTCTGCCACACCGGTAATACGAGCTACCTACAAATACATGGCATAAAATGCAAGGTATTGCACGCGGTGAGTCCTCATGGATGATTTATCATCTCAAATGCGTTGGACTCCGGGTGTTGGACTGTAGGACTACGACAGTGCGGAAAGTATTTGCTCGGAAATTTTCCCAGACGCCGAAAGATATATGATGAAGTATCTAAAAAAATTTGGTACTGCAGAGACCAACGGGCCCCTAGAGAATGTTAATAATAATATAATTTATATAATGTTTTAATTCATGATGTGTAAATGAAATAAAATCTCAAATATCTCGAAAAACAAAAGGGGTTCTATGGGTGTTTTCAGAAGGTCAGAAATTAGTGTTGTTCGAGGACACCGCTTCAGCTGGGTCCAAACCTATGGCCACACACATTGAGAAAAGTTGAACGTTCTGCCGGTATTTTTTACGCACTGCGCTCTGATGTGCCCATGGACTCAAAGGGATTAGCACGATTTGCTAATCCGAAACATCGACAAAATCATCAAAATTCATATTGTTATATTTTTGTTAATGGCATGATATGCGAACATAACCTGCAAGGGTGGGTTGAATCCGTGTATTAAGACAAAGCCGTACTTTTTATTGATTCTGTATAGCTTGTAATTTCATACGTGCGTATCCAAATTCCGACTTGAGATCAAAAGGCGAACCGCCGTCTTCACTGATTTTCAACGTGATATTGTGCACCATGATCATACAGTTTGACTCCAAACACAAACATTATGAGCTTTGATGCGCCCAAAAGGCCAAAAGGGGGTGTTTTACACAAACGACGTCAAAAAATCAAAAGGGGGTGTTTTACACAAACGACGTCAAAAATCAAAAGGGTTCCCGTGTTTTACACAAACGACGTCAAAAATCAAAAGGGGGTTGTTTTACACAAACGACGTCCAAAAACTCAAAAGGGTGTGTGTTTACAAAAAAAGGACGTACAAAAACTCAAAAGGGTGGTTTACACAAACGAAGTCAAAAACTCAAAGGGGAGAAGACTTCAACAATATTTACATATCCAATTTATAGCTCCAAACACCGCCCCTCTATCCAAAACCGTGACAGAAGTTCAATTTCCATTCACAATGCGAAAGGCAGTATCTACCCCCAATACATGCACAATTACTTGTCTATCTGCAAACACATGTTTGGACTCTCAAAAGTAGACCAATTTTTAATATACAGACATAGTCTGACAATAATTTGCCGCAGCATGTCGGTAACAAATTTACAGTTGATACAGATACTTTGCACACATACGTTGTATCCATGTCTTGTTTTGTGTTTGTAATCCTGAAAGATTGCATTATATATGAAAGATCATAAAAGACAGTCCAAGGTAATCTATTCAGATGATATTATTTTTAATGAGAGCTTTTCATTCAGTGCAAACGTCAGGGCCTTTCAATTTTTGGTAGGGGGCCACACCTAAGATGTGAAATCTCTCGTTTTGTACCTCAATTTTGGTGCCATACCCATGTTTTAGAGCATTATGGATCTTCGCATTAAATGCTACCATCATCTCACAATAGCCTTTTGTTCTCTTGAAATTTCTGTTTTAGCTCAACTTAGACTGAAGGATGCTTTACCAAAAGTATGTTTCCATCGAAGAATTTTAACATAGCACTGTATCAGTATAGAGTCGTTGTATAATCATTTCCCGAAGATCAGAGCCTTATAACCACTTAGTTTTAATGTATCAATTGTGACTGGATACAAGAACGCAGTTAGGTTCACCGAACTTCGAGACAAACTCACACGTGCGTGTTCCATGGAGATTACTTCTTAATGATATGCTTCACCTAAAGTTGGTTCTTACTCGTATATGGCAAGAATTTTTTGGCACGGTATGAAGGAGGAAGGGAAAAATCTTTGGTTAGTTTCATCAGATATGTTATCTTCCACCGAGACAAAATTTTACAGCTCCAGTATTTAATATCAATTTCGAAGTTACAAAAATCTTTTTGTTTCCAAAATTGACTAAATCATGGCTTGTATTTTTTATCTAATAAGATAAAAAAAAATAATTACACGCAGACGACTGAGATCAAATGGATGGTTGATTAAAATGTGCATGTAATTTAATCAAATTATATTGTATTAATTATTGCTAGAAATCGGAAAGAGCTTGCGACGGGAGTTATGTTTAGAAGAAAATGCTACTCACGTGAATCATGGCTCATATGGGAGTGTACCTAGGAATTGCTTGACCAGCAAATCAGGTAACGAATTTGAATTACTCCTTAAAATCAATAATAAATTTAAGTACAACTTCTTAATCGAAATCGTATGTCGTCCAATGGTCCCCAGTGACCAGTTGATGCGTACTAACAAACATGTGGTTTTACCATGACAGTTAAAGCAATATTAGCACATTTTTTTGAAGAGCGCCCCCAATTTAAAAAAAATTGAGATTTTTACACGGTTTCAATGGTAACTGGTAGTCAACTATACCTGTAAATGGTTAAGCTCGAAAATGTCTGTGTGTCACAAACGAAGGAATTTCGTAATTAGAATAATTATTATCGGGGATCCCGATAATAATTCACGGCACTGCTGGAAACACCTTCAAATGTGAAATAGCCGGAAAATAGCGCCATGTACGCGTCTACGCTCATCCATAGTTGTTTTATTGGTTCAGGCAAGTCAAGTTAGAGGTTATCTTCTCGAGGTGGCACTAACCCTTTCATCATGGACGGACATAACGTAGCATTTCCAGCTCTGCCGTTAAGTCCAATCTGGGATCCCAATTCTTAATTACAAATCGCTTATTATGATAAATACGCATTTCTTAGCATTCTCGTTCGCAGGTATAGTTTCCTGACAATTACCAACGTAACTGGGCCAAAATATCAACTTTTGAAAATTGTGGGCGCTCTTAAAAAATGTGCCATTATTGCTTTAAAGGGACACAAAGAGATTTTCTGAGGAATCAAAATTTCTCTAAAAATTCACTTGGCTGGTTGTAGAACACTTTCTTAATCTGCTACCATTTTAGAGGTTTATGAGACAAGCAATTAGAAAAAAGCCAAAACTAACTTTTAAACTTGTATGCTGCCTGGGCGCGTTATATAGAGTTCCACACAAGTCGTTATTCATCCAGTGACCGCTCGCCACTGATTACTGAAAGGAGGACAGAGGTGTTGTCCAGAGTTTCAAATAGAAATCACAAGAGCAGTTTTAAAAGGTCTGCGGAGTAGTCTCTAGAGAAGCATGCCAAGTATGAGAGGTATGCATCGATGGATGTTCACATGTTTATTTGTTTTTCAACGCCTGTGTGCACCGGTAGCTCTAGAAAAAGATAAAATAATTGAAACATCATAACAATGTCCATGGATTCCGGGCATAATTTGATATATATTTTTTGCAATAATCACTATTTTTAGTTTGTGTTTGGGCGCTATATAAGTGCCTTTATTGTTATTATTGAAAATGCTTTGCTTAAAGTACTTGACTACCTGTTAAATTATAGAGTTTGCAGGATTCACTCCATCTTTGGGCTCTTACATGTACCTGTCATGTCAATATCTCAGTGTTAATGTAAGAACATAGCTCCTTTAAATATTCCCTGTGAAAATATTACTTTTGCAGGCGGTTAAATGCTTTTAATTTAAACCCGGTGTCACTCAGAGCAGTTTGTACAATTACGTGAAATTCAGGTATGTACAAATCCATACCAATTTGTACATATTGTTTGAATGTTTTATTTTTTTTCATTTTGCAAGGCTTATCCACTATCATGACTAAGAGTTCATCCACTTCACTCATGCGTGCTTTCTAGCCAAAGATTCTCGTTATCGTAGTAATCGTCATCATTCATACCAATTCAATGCATTACCTCGAAGAACTTTACGAGGTTTAGAAAACCGGGTGCATGCACATGCAGATGCGGTAATGTAGTGGCAGCGCACATGTCCAGCTTTGTTCAGGAATGTGACCACACAAGTTCAAAGTCCACTCGGTCGATATCGGTCGCATTCCTGTACACAGCTGGGCATGGGCGCTCTCACTGCATTACTGCATCTGCACGTGCATGCGCCCGGTTCTAAACCTCGTGTGTTCCTGTCCAAAGTGTGACCTACATTTGGCGGGCTATTTTAAAGTATTTATTCATAGCACATGCATTTAAGTCTTAGAGTTTAGTAGTAGCATATAGAATACTGCAACTTATAGGACATGCAAAGCTTCCAATGTCAAGACTATTATAGTTGACATAATATTCATCCGCGAATAGCATGTAGGATATTCTTGTCATCATAGATCACTCATCGAGAGATCAGGGGTCACGTTTACAAAGGTAATAGATAATAAGCTTAGGATTCTCTAATTTCGGCTACAATAAAAATGTGACAGTTCCCTATGCCTGCACTGCATAGAAATCTTCGTAAATTTACGTGCACACTTAGTAAATGCTTGTAATTTTACACATGTGTTAGATTTACTTTGCTGTCAAATGGGCATTTTATCGATTTTTTTAAAAACTTGAAATTACACCTGTGGGCAAACGTACATACTCACCCTTCAGTTCATAACGGTTTTATAATATTAAATTTTATATCAAGTACGATTTTAGACCGTTTTCAGAAATGTATAGGGTATTTTACTGGAAGGGGATGCATCCAAACAGTAAATTTACATACAGTGTAAAATCACATTTAATGATTTTTTTGCTGCTATTTTGCAATCTTTTCCTGCAGAATGTAATCGTGCCTTTGCCCAGTACATATTTTATTGTGAAAATATTCTCCAATAACGTCTATTTCACGTTAAAAACAAAAATTCTGTGAAATCACGTTATTTTACCGTCAGTCATGCAAGTTTATAGTGATTTCTAAGAGTAAGTTTACAGAGAGTTTCTAAGACCTAATCTAATATCATTTTAAACATCGGTTGCTGCACACGCGGTTGTAAACTGCCATGAATTTTTAAAATGTTCCTAGTACACTAGAATTATTACAACTCCTTAACTATCGAGTATTTTATAATAAAACTCTCCGAAAACAGTGAAACAATATTGAAACATGCAGGTATGCCAAAAATATTGGACGAATGTTACATACCTACCAAACTTCCCTGCCCAAAAATATATTGTCATATTAATCAAATATTTGTGTGAAGAACAATGTTTCCAAACATCTTGCCATCTGAAATACCACAGGCCACGAGGCACCCCAGCTCTAGTGGAATACACATGCCCCATGTGAAGACGTGTGTACTAAGCTGAGCATATGAATTAGATCGTGTACGTCCAGCGGTGGTGATCCCTGATCAGTATCAAACCCCATTGCCGGCTAATTCTTAAACTGAAGTAGCTTTTCTTCAAATATTCAAGCTTCCCAGTCGCATAAAATACCGTAATGCCGTTTTATGAACGCAAAACCATAGAAAAGCTAATTTCTAAAGATTGACATCACGCATTGATCATTTTGTAGATATTTATATGGGAAGCTTGCAATTAAGGGCTGAATTCCATATCATGGAGCAAATATGAAAAACAATCCTTCCATACGTTCCATAATAATAATAATTATAGTAATAATTGAAAACATTCAAGCTGTATCTGGCATACACCCGGATGTCTCAAAACATGATGCGCTGCAGAAAAGACAGAATTTATTGTTTTGTTTTTTCTGTTACTTTGTTTTGACTTGCTCTGTGTACCATTTTACATGCTAGCCTTAAAGGCTGACTCAGATTCTCCGATGAGGGCGCACTCAATTTTCAACAAATCGTGTTTTTTGCATATACATAATGCTTCTCCATATATCACTGTGTGAAATAACTAACCTCAAATCGAAGTCCTTCAAATAGAAAATCACAACTTTGTTATAAAATTCCCGATCCGAAATTTTCGCTATACACGTTATCCTATGGCAATGTTATACTGTGCATAAATGTTTACTGCGTGAAAACGAAAAATCCGATTTATCTCTAACTTTGGAATTAAGCATTTTGGGTGGCTATCTAGATTACTATTTTTAATTTCTTCACAAACAAAATTATATTTCAAAATCTCTGAGTCAGCCTTTAACGTTATAATTTCACGCTTCCTGATTCTGAATGATAACATTTCCGGTAACATTCATTTCAGCCCATGCAACATGTGTGCACATCTGTGATGATAGTAATTAGGGTAGGCGAGTAACATAATGACTGCCACTCATCAGATTTGACCCAAATGTACAATGAGTTTTGCAGGAGAATGATTTTACAGATCGCAAATTTCATTTTGATCCTTTAATGCACATGTTTTATTCCTACAAGCCTTTACGCGTAATGGTGGGTTCATACTTCGTCGGTAGACGTCGGCCGACGCTAGTCTTTTGAACATGCTTTGCGCGTCGGATGCATGAACACGCGTGTTGCGTAAAAAGCATGTTCGAAAGGCTAGCGTCGGCAAACGTCTGACGGATTGAAGTATGAATCCACCTTTATTCGTAATTGACCCTTTCCTGTCGTTGACGCAAAAACGATGTGAGAGCAATGCGCGGTGCTTGGCGAGCGGCTAACTACCTCGCTTTCGTTATTTTTTTCATCACGAAAACGAGGCAGTTTGTCGCTAGACAAGCACTAGAGATGGCGCTCTTATTAATTGGTTTTGCTCAACAACAGTAAAGTGCCATTTACGAATAAGATCTTTAGAAAAACTATAATATTGTTTGCTTCATATTAATTCTAAATTCAGAATGATGGAAGAACGCGAGAGAAATCCTGAACATTGGTATCGTGACCTTAGCGATGACCGCTACATGGATGCCGTGGCTAAGACTGCAGAATTCATAGGATGCTGTAAAGAAAACTTGGTTCTGGTTGAAAGCACTACCTCAGGTGCGATTTTCTTTACGTTGCTTACAATGACTGGCGCTGAGGCGCTAAATTAAAAATGGGAGAGATAAAAATAATGTAGCTGTTTAATCGATTAAAAGAAAACCTAAGTACTACCGCACGTACGGATTCACCAATTACAAAAATCAGTTTATACTCTTTTCTTTTACTGTAAAAACTTTTAATGTGAAATGATTCCATTCTTATTGAAAAACTCGTAAATTAAAAGTCTTTGTTTTAATCATTTTGTTACGGAAATTAATAAAACGAATGAGGTTTGCTTAGAATGTTCACGCGTTTCCGAATTCAAGTGTGTCAGAAAAAGTGTGTCAGATGGATCAGGTTACCGAAACTCCCTTTATTTTGGCTGGCAAATGGTAATAGACAGCTGCTCTGTCTGTGAAATATTTAATTTGGATCAAACTTTGATGGTTTTCACTTCAGGAGCAGATTCTGCCAGGTGATATGTTGTCGGTGCTTCTGGCATCTCTTACTCTATGGGCAATGCTAATTCTCTGACTTTCATTTATCGGTGCAGGTGTATGTTTATGATGTTTTATTAATACACGTAACTTGCTTAATGTTACGTGTATGTTTTTAATGTTTTAAAACATTAATGTTTTAATCTCTGTGCTTTTAATTATTTTGTTGTTTTTCAAACTGTAATAATCGTATCACTTCAGTGCAATCACTGTATTGACATTAATCAAATATAATAATAATAATCATATTTCTTTATTTCATAGGCATAAATTCTGTTGTGAAGTCATTGCGGTGGAAAGACGGTGGCGCTATCTTAGTCACAGACCACACTTTCGGGGCTATGGATATCTTAGCTAAGTACATGGCGACAGAAAATGACGGTATGTTTCATCCTTAAAAACCTTCTTTCAATAGTATTATTTAAATTGAACAGATTCTACACACACTGACCAAAAGTATTGCAAAAAATTATAATTACAAATTGATTTTAAATTGTACCATGGGTTCTTAACTACACATGACATATTGATGCCAAAGTTGTGTTTTTCGAACAGATGTTATTCCCTAGAATCCAAGAGTGCGAAAAGCGTTTGAAATGTTTTGATGTGATTGCCATGTTCCCTAAATATAATATGGCTGATTAAAAGAACCATAACTTGTTTGATATAAGGTTCAAAAATAGACCAAAATGACAAGAGGGTCAACTTTTTGGTGATGAGATGTTCAAAGAGTCCAAAAAAGAGGCCATTTTAGGGGGTTAGATTGTTTAAAAGTCCAGATTTCTCGGATATGGTACAATGTGTGATATTATATTCCCGATTGGCAAGATGTTGAGAAATATTGTTCTTCACACAAATATTTGATCAATATGACTACATTTTCTTGGCCTGGGATTTTTGAACATTTGTCGCACAGATACGTAAAATGAGTCAAATATATTTTTGGATTTAAAAAAAAAAATATCTGTTGACGTCTTTACCATAAGTATGGTTGTTTACGGAAATTATAATTTAGCTTTGCAATACATGCACTTGCCGCTCACATGAAACACATAAAATTGTTGCAATTAGGTGGGTCACCTTTAAAACATTTTTTTAATTTGATTATGATTACTGATTTAATGCCGTTTCTATCATAGGACTTATTTCTTTGTTAGAATTGCAATTAATTCTGTTTCCAACCGTTGACCTAACAGGAATACAAGTTGTCACTATGCAAATTCCGCTACCAATTAAGCACAAAGATGACATTATCGAAGCCTACACAAATGTAATCGATAAACATCCGGAAATCAAATTGGCGATAATCGATCATATCACATCTGTGAGTGCCATGATACTGCCCGTACAGGAGTTGATAGATTTATGCCACACGAAGGGTATATTGGTTGTGATCGACGGAGCTCATTGTCCTGGACAACTTAAGCTTAATCTTGAAGAACTGGGTGCTGACTATTATACAGGTAAAGCTATAAAAACAATTAAATGCAACTTTAATTCCTACACTACTACTTAAACGATATTTTAATTCAAATATCACAGAATTGACCAAAGATTACCATACGTCAATATGTTTACCACCGACGAATTTACCTGGAAGTTTAAACCTAGCCCACTTTGTTAGAGCATAGTGGTTAGAGCCATATCTGGGAACTATCAAGCTTATAATGCGCCATAAAAACTTCTTGTCGTATGTACCCTTTAAAGATCTAGCACAGGGGTTCCCAACCTTTTTTTGCATGAGGCCAGTTATTTCAAAATGATAAGGTTGGGGCGCCCCTCCCCCAACAGTGGTTCGGTTAACCAACAAACATGAGTCCAATCGACAGTCTTGCTTGCTCGGTTTGCTCGGGAAATTTTCCGATGGGCCGCTCAGTTGTGGGCCATTTTGGGCCGCTTGAGTTCTAAAACGGGCCGGACAGACAGCTAAATGGACGCCATTGCTGAATTGCCCAATTGCCTTTCAATTTCCCGGGCCGGTAAAATTCCCAGTCCAAAATTGGTCTAATGCTGAACAATCGGGTTGTCTAATTGACCTCGGTAAAACAAGGTATCTAGACTGGTCCCTTTTTTAGAGGAGGAGCACCTTTATATTTCATGATTGTTTTTCCGAATTATTTAAATAAACTTTGTGACCCGTTTTTTCAAAGTTAGCTTCGCGACCCCATTCTTAAAGGTCCGCGACCTAAAAAGGGGTCGCAATGATCTAGGAAGCATTCAACTGGTCGAGCAACTTAGCGAGGAAATCGGGATACAAATACATATTAAAAATGTTTTACGTTGGGCAAATTTTAAATTTCTTCCCTTTCTCCCGGAACTTAAGTTGTTAAACACAACAGCCGCAGAGACTCTTGTGAGCGATTACCAAAATTACTGGTTCGTTTCTTCCGTTATAAGTTCTAGTAACCTTGTTAGGTCAAGTTGTCATGTTAGTGACTATCAATCAATCTTTCTCGCGTTTACGCAGGTCAGTTCCATCTGAGCAACTCTTAACTTGTTTATTTCCCTTTTTTCAAAATGGAATAATATTGGGCAAACAGCTGAACCCAAGTGGAAAAGATTACCCAACAAAACGCACCGTGACAAAATGTTTTAAATTTTAATATGTTGCTCTGTACATGTAGTTTAGTCTGCTGATATTTGAACCGACGTTGGATAAAGCTTTTGACCAACAACAGGTTGACGGTCTAGGATGCGTCGAACAGGGCTGCATCGAAGCAGTTGCCATCATCGACGGCCGAATTTGAGTCCGTTTTACTTTTATTCAATTACCCTATTTCTTTCCCCATTCATTCTTTGTTCCTTCACTGTGTGTTTGACCTCGCTATTCCATTTTGTCCGTACAATTGAACAGGGATTTTTTGTGGATATTGAGATTTTGGTGCGGTTGTAAATTTTGTTTCTTTGGCATAACTGTAAATGATCTATACCTTGAACAAATATTTTTGGAATAATCGCGGACCTCTGATTTTAAGTAGCACGGCGTGCGGGTTAACATCGACTTTTTGTTAAGTCCTTTGTTAATTTTGTGAGTTTTTGGACTTAAAGCTTAAAATCATGTTGGCATGAGTTTATATTTAAAATAGTCCGTCGAGAAGCACCATCTGTATCGAGGCTCTCCAGAAATCACTTACTATTGCTCTAAACCGTGTTTGGGAGATGGCAAGTTTGCCATGTAGGTGTGTCCTTTAAAACTGTTCTTGATACTTTTCTTTTCAGGCAATATGCATAAATGGGTCTTTTGTCCACGTGGTTGTGCGTTGCTATGGATACATCCAAATCATCATGATACTGTTCACCCTATAATTACATCCCACAACCAATTCCATCCTAAAGTACAAAACAGGTGAGATGAGATAGAAGACTAGGAGTAAATTCTATGATTCTATGTAATATTGGTATAATGATAGTGCATCTTTACTTAGTTATAGACGTTATTGCTTATTTTATCCTCCTTTATAGTTCACGAAACTTACATTCTTCGTGTGGTATGATTTTGATTTGTTTCCAACAAACAGGTTTGCTTACCAAGCTACACGAGATCCAATCCCTTATTTTATGGCTTCGCACGCCATTCAATTTTACGAAGATTTAGGTGGAATCGTAAGTACTCATTGCCCTATAATTGTTACCCCCGGGCGGATACAGAACCTCCGCAAAAAAGGAGGGTGACCTCGCTTCAAGGTAAACGCTTCAAGAATCTCAGGGAGAATCCGTAGGGGGATAAAATTCAAACGTGACAAGTTACACGGGGTTTATTAGTAATACTTGGGTGCATTTGAACACATTACCTTACTTAAAACGGTGAAGGCGGTGCCATTTCGCGGTAGACCAATTAGGACTTCGGAAGGTTGGCTGTCGGATCGAATTCCCATTGACCTATCTGTTGCCTTTTCTCCCTTTTTTCCTTCCCTTTCTCCCTTCTCTTTCTCCCGTTATTGTTTCCCTTTCTCTCGAAACTTTATAGTTGTTAGTATTAAACTAAACACTATCACCGCAGAGACTCTCGTGAGCGATTACAATCATTTCCTGTTCGTTTTAAGTTCAAGTAACCTTGTTAACTCAAGTTGTAATGTTCTTGACCATCAAATCAATCTTTCTCGCGTTTATGCAAGTCAGTTCCATCTGAGCACTCTTAACTTCTTTATTTCCCTTTTCAGGATGAAATCGTAGCATACAATGCCAAACTTATTGAGTGGGCAGCAGAAATGCTCTCCAAAGCGTGGAATACCACCTGTCTACCAATCCCTAAGTCGATGAGAGCGCCATTTATGATCCTAGTGGGTCTTCCAGATACCGAAGTTACGCAGCAATACCTCGCAGAAGCGAAGGAAAAGGACGATCACTACTCCCCCACTTTGATGTTTAAAATACGGGAAAAATTCTGTGTGAACATGGCAACCTCTTGTTTAATGGGAAGGTTATGGTGCAGACTCTCTGTAAATGTATACAACTGCCAAGATGATTATTATAAACTAAGAGATGCAGTGTTGGACATGGTGCAAAGTGAATAAAAATGAATCTTGAAAATGAAAATCTGGAAAAAAGAAGAAAATGCGCGCAACCATGTGACTAAGCTGAAAAACATAATTTTTGTGAAAACAAAAGTTGGTATCCACAGTCGGTAAACGGTAATTTGTGGTCGGTGTATGTCTTATAGGAGAACTCTACTATAAAACAATATTTAGATACAATACACATCTCTTCCAATTATTTTGTAATATTTTCAAAAGAGTTTTGAATGTTTTCAATAAAAGATATATGATGTGAGGTCTCCTGGAATGTATTAATTATTTTCTTCACACGTGGAGTCTTTTTTGGTGACTCCTCACAAACATTTTGAAAATCATTTTCCCTTAATCAGAACATCAAGATATTTTCAGATATAAAGGAGTATGGGTACAATATGTCTGATGTGTATTCACAACATTCTAAAAATAATATAATATGAAAATCCAGGGGTAAAAAAATACATCATGTAAATGTTAAAATACAAATACTGGATTAGACAAAGTTTTCAACGGTTTCTTTAAAATAATGTACTGGGACAGTGTATAAATTGATGTCCTTGTTCAGATATTTTCAAGTCAATGTTTAGACCTAGTTTTTTTTATTTACCAGCTGGGTTGGGTATCACAAAACCGCTCAGATGCATTTTAGGCAGACTTAAGCACATGCATCACTATTTGGCAAATTAAAATTAGTAGTATACTTATGCACATTGATTTTGTAATCATTCAAGAAAACCAAGCTATTTTTTATGATGTTTAATTAACATTTTTAGCATTTGAATTAATTTCATTATATTAAATTTGTTCAGTTTTTAAAATTGCAAAATTGCATGAAAAAATAATGACAAAATTGTCAATTTACTATTTTAGTGTATTAGAAATTAAATTTTAGTGTATGTCAAATGACGAAATATGAATGTATTAGTTTGTTAGTCATTTCCATAAAAATGAAAAATCATGAGTGCGTTATGCGTTTACAAATACGAAGCCATAACCTCAACCTTACCAGAGGCAATTCTGGAAGTCCTAGGACTGGAACGTCGGCGGAAAATATCCAAGCTGCCCAAAATGCTCTTCAACAGCAGCTTCAACTGAATGGCCCAAGAATTAGCTCTCGCCAAGAATTACCTAAAAAGCTGAAAGTACTTTCAATGGGATCACGCGCCTTGACTTAAAATGGCATCCGTATCAAATGATAAGGAAGCATGAACTTCTGGTAAGAGACCATGCCAAACGCACATGATTTTGCGAGCGGCTGCTTGGAAGGTGGGTGGTCCATGGGGTGATGTTCTGACTGAGGATGACCAAGAGAAGGCCTGCACAAATGTCACAAACACTATCCGAGGTGTTATGCATAACTTCATTCCCCAAAGTCTGTTCGTACTTTTCTTGAGTGGTAGAACAAAGAAAGTGAAAGGGTATTAAAAAAGATGGCGACCTCTACAAAAACCCGAGTCTCGCCTCGATTACAATCTATCCCGGAACGAGTATACATCTATTACAAGAAGGGTGATCTCAAACCACAAACAAAGAGTTAAGGAGAAGATGGCCAATGAACTCCGTACTGCCTCCAAGACCTGGCGGACAGCCCGAAGCTCATGGCAAGGAAGGCAAATCAGAAATTCCAGTTCTAAGGCTAATGGTCAAAGAGAAAAAGGTGGAAAAGAGGAAAAGGATGAATGTTTTCATCCCTATTCAACGAGAAATCAACTATCCCTGAAGAAGAGAATAACAAACCAGTTCCAAAACTACAGCTCAGAATTGCTTTTAAGTGCTCTAGTATTGTCTTTTGGCCAATGAAAGTGAAAAAGCAAGGCCCAGATGATATCCAAGCTCTTGTGCTAGAACGGCTGCTCCCGAGCTTGCAACTCTTCTACCCCTTCTCTTTCAGATGTGTTTCGACAAAGAGTACATGCCAGCACAATGGAAGTCTGCAAATGTCATCCCTTGTTTCAAGAAGAGGGATAAACACACAATAGGCAACTACAAGCCAATCTCCAATACTCCCCATAATATCAAAGGTAATGGATAAGAAGCTGATCAGTGAGAAGATGTGGAAACATCTGGACCTTAACAAGCTTATTTTCAAGCAGCAGTTTGGTTTTAGACCTGGACACTCCACCTCAGATGCCTTAACGTATGTGTCTTAGCGCCTTACAAACTCAATTAACAGAGAAGAATTGCGCATCGTCTGCCTTGACATCAGTAGAGCTTTTGATCGAGTTTGGCATCCAGGTCTTCAAGCCAAACTAGCTGCCCTAGGCTTTTCTGGCACTCTTCTTGACTGGTTAAAAGACTACCTAAATGGCCGTTCATTGAAGGTTGTCCTGAATTGGAAATCATCAGAAGTGAAGCTGATCAATGCTGGAGTCCCCGAGACTTTATACTGGGTCCTTTGCTGTTCATCGATGACATCTCATCAAACCTGACCAACCAGTCCATCTTGTACGCAGATGATGCAACAATCATGTCTTTCGTCAAAAACAAGGAAGAGAGAAGTGAAGTGCAGCTACACATACACTCAATCAAGACCTTGCGAAGATTGAGGTCTGGGCATCATCATGGGATGTTTTGTTTGTTGCAGCAAAGTACCAAACCTCCACTATTTCCAACCGCAAGGATGTAGAGGGAAACCATCCCCATCTCAATTTCTTTGGAACAAGCCCTGATGAAACAGATAGTGTAGACCTCTTGGGCCTCACTCTATAAGCAATGACCTGTCCTGGAATTCAGTTGTTAGTAAAATGGCAAAGACAGCTGGTCAGCGGCTGGGACTCCTTCGAAGAGCAGCACCATACATTGTGCCTGCTCAGAGAGCTATAATTTACAAGTTCATGATACGTTCAAAGGTGGAGTACGCTAGTACAGCATGGTTTAGTGCAACACCTTAGCTCAGCTCAGCTTGATGCTGTTGAGAATAGAGCTTAGCATATTATACTTGGATTGCCAGGGAGGAGTATCAAGCCCAATGTATTTACTCACTTAAACACCGAAGAGCAGTTGGAGCAACTACTTTCTTCCATCGCATGTATCAGGAGACTCCTGAACTACTTTGCCAACTGATGTCTAAACTTCAAGAGTATAGATCATCGTCTGCGGCGTTCAGTACGATCTCATGACCTCACAGTTGAGACCCCAAAATCGAACATTGTCAGCCATCAGAGATCATTTATTCCTTCAACTGCCCGCATCTGGAATGCCCTTCTTGAGCACAAACACATTCCTGCTACTAATCATCGTGCCAGCTTCAAAAAGGAGGTTAATCGCCATCTCGGCGCGGCGCCGACCCATCAGCCGTTACTACCAGCCGTTAGTTTCTGCTGTTAATGCTCCGGAATGCCTTTACCTTAAAAAAAAAGACCACCGCGCTTTCTTGAAGAGCGGTTTATCGGCGATGAAAGTGCCTTTTGCCTAAATGGCTGAATCAGCACCCACAATGTTAGGTTAAAGGAGGCCTCTGACTTTGTTTTTGAGAGGAGAAATGCGAGACAAAACACTCAGTGTGGATTGGCCTTGTTGGAAACGGTGATCTTATTGGCCCCTTCTTTTTTTTCACCGGAACGTAATTGGCGAAGTATGATCTTGCAATCGTAAATGACCAGGTTGTCCCGGCGTGAAAGTAATTATATTCGACGGGAGCCACAGTCCGGGCTCCATAGACGAGAACGGAATAAAGCGTGAAACTAATGTTGCGTGAAGAGTCACTATAATTACTTCTACACTGGTCCTTGAGATTCCGGCGACAGCAAAACAATTTAGACTGGTGACACAGGACGGTGCTCCTGCACATCGAACAAGAATTGTGACAGCTCGTTTATCACAGTTGTTTGGAAACAGAGTGATGGCCTTAAACCATGAGGTAGAATGGCCCGCAAGATTACCAGACTTGACCCACCCCGAACTTCTTTTAATGGGCTATTTGAAGTCTCGCATGTACGCACTCCTCCTCCAGCAAGTCTGGATGACCTTCAACAGAGAAATGTCCATAAAGTGGATATCCTCAAGCACGACCGACATATGATTCAGTGGGCAGTTGCACAGATGCTAAACAGAGCTATGTATTGATCGTGGTGGCAGCCATACAAATATTAATTTGAAACGTCTGTAAATGTAACCTTGGAAGTATGTAAGCAATATCTCATTTTGATGGTGGAGCATTTTATGATTAAATTTTATGTGTGCCAAAAAAGGTTTTTACTCACAGTAACTAATATTTCGTCTCACTACGCCCGGAGACTTTATCAGAATGTCCATCTTATCCACTTTGTCGGGAAAACAATGTTTTCCATTTTCGGCGGGAGTTTGTAATGACTATAGTCCCCATATCTGTATAGCATTTCTTAGAGAAGCGCCATCCTCTGGATTTTCCTTTTGAACTGCGATGTTTCAATACACACCACTAATGCATAAACTCCATGATTTCCGGGGGAAATTTGGAATAAATCATTGACTTATATATATAATCTTGTCAAAAGCAGGAGTGACTTATGCTTAGATTTCTCACAAAAACAAGGTGAAGTTTCAGTTCACAAAACTCGTGTATAAAACACCGCAGACGAGCAGTTTTCTTCTTTACAATTAATTATTACCCGGGAAAATATAGAATCACCGACGCAAAAAAAGCCGAATGCATTAAAAACAGTATTTGTTCGCCAGTGGAGTTGTTTCATTTTAGAATACACCAGCTTCCCAACTTTGCGGCCAGTAATATAAATCTACAGGTAATCAGTGTACTGACTGTACCCTGTACTTAATACAAATCTACTGATCATCGGGTGGCCAAAGGCCGCGTTCGAGCGGGCCGGTGCATGGTCAGTGGATATTTTGATATTAAGCGCGGTAAATGAGCGCTTAATGGTCAGTTGATTTCTTTTTGTAATCGCGGGGTACGGTCAGTACTGGTGATAAGCTATACCAGTTATCACTGGTTGTGATTACATTGCCAAATTAACCTGGATATTTTGATTATTGCATCAAGAGTGGAAAGGCTAGCAATTTCAAGTTCTGTTAAGATATTTGTCTCCTCACGCACCGTTGTGTCATACACGGCGTATAAATGGTGAGTAGAAGATGCTAGTAAATTCAACTATATTGCAACATAGATAACCTCTATAGGTATGGAAATCTGTTTGATTTGATCAAAGGTCGTGTTTTGCCTATCCATGACAGTTTTATATTTCATTACAGGGTGTATATATAGAAGTGAATAGTTGTGAAAAATACGTCTAATTCAAAAAGTGAGGTATTTGGCCAACAAGCTCTAGTACTATAAGCTACTATAACCAACATCTTGTCCTCTGATGAGAGCAAAATCACTGAGGTGTGACAATTATAAAACACTCTGTGATTGTTTTTGTAAGACAAGTGAAAATACAGTTTTTGACGTGAAGATTGTATGGGTTCATATCATGCATGTGTTTGGCTATTGCCGCTGGGCACCCAAGAGGGAAAAAATACAGGTGCTTTAACTATATCAGCTTATATTTAATCCAAATTGTTCCAATTCTGTGCATTGCCTACACAACATACATGGATGAAATCTGTGCCACCGTTCCCTACAATTACAAGAGCTGCTTTTACTTCTCACAACTGGAACAGCAACATGGATACCGTGACAGAACAGTTCACACCACAGCAGAGGGCATTCCTATCGCACTCAAGAGTCAAGAGTGTAGCCGAAGTGCTTCGGTGATTCTGCCAGCAATACTCAAACGTACGCACGCCTTCAAGCTCCTTCACGTGGTGCCGTTTACAAAAATGTTGAGAAGTATCGCAGTACTGAAACAAGTCGAAATCTGAACAGGAACGTTGTAGTCGTCCCTGAACCTTCGACCAATATACTAAGGTGTGATCATCCCAGCCCGAATTGGAAGGTCTGCTGGCAATTATCCAAGCAGACAGCAACCACCTGCAAGCAGAACAGGAAAGAGGTCGAAGCGTTAGCTGTCGTCAAAATGGATTGAGAATTCCATCTGCCACTTTCAACAACTTTCAACATTAGACTTACAATTCCACCCTAAAGACATCAATCGAAACCCCAAGACTATCAACATCGTCGTGATTTCTGCCAGTGGTTCAGAAACCGTCCCCTAACACGTTTCCTGGAAGACTTTATCATTAGAGATGAAGCTGTTTTTGCTCTTCAGACCTCTGTGAATACTTACAATGTACAAGAGTATGCACCAAAAGGGTAGCTTCCTCTTGATTTTGACTATCAACGGAATGATGACAGAAGGAATTGGCTGCTTGGGTTGGTTTTACTGGCACAGGAACAATCATTGGACCATTCATTTTCAGAGGCAACATCAATGAATCCAATACCTTTTCGCATGCAGAGAAATAGACAGTTGTAGCATGTTTGGTGGACACAGTACGATGCCCCACAGCACAGGAGAACAATGGCAACAAGAGGTCTTGAAGAACTACTGTTCAGCAATCGTGTCATTTTATTGTACCATTACATGAATGGCCCCAGTGTCTCCTGATATTACGCCTCTTGATTGTTTCTTTTAGGGCCATCTGATATGAAAGGTTTTGTAAATTCTCCAGATAATCTTGATAATTTGGAAAGACGGATTACTGAATAAGTTGACACTCAGCAGGACAGTGGTTCTTGTCAGACGCACTATTAATGCCATGATCACAAAAGCAGGAGTCGAGGACGGAAATTGAATAATCTTAAGTACTGAAACAAAAAAATTGATTCCAACTTTTTTTTCATTTTCAACGACTTTGCGGAACTGCATTCTCGCACACGTTTTACCAACATGGTCACATATCCCTTAATAATTGCCACACTTGTTGGAGTAAAAGATGTTGGTTTACCAAACACCACAGCATGTTGAACAAATACCTCATACATTTTGAATTCGATGTACTTTTCCAAATGTTCACTTCATTGTTGGGTGTTTTAGATGATCGTGTACTTACATTCTGCCCTTCCTTCGGCTTTATGACCATTCAGTTTGATGCACTTCTGAACCTTTTCCCGAAAACTTTAGGTACTCCAAAGAAAAAAAGGTCAATGGCCGCGAGATCTAGAGATCTCGGAGACCATTCGATTCCAGATCATAGACCTATCGCATGGTTGGGTAAGAGAATTTCTAGTAATGGACTGGACGAGCACGTGTACTGAAGCACCATGATCCTGTAGATACCGTACTGTACGTATGGCACTGTTTCTCTATTTCTTTACAATTTTACAAGTTCTGAGACGACAGTGTGTTGTTGATTAAGGTTAAGCAATACTATTCGTTGACATTAGCGAAAAAGACAAGGCTCACGATACGCGTTGGCCAATTAAACCTATCCAGACAGTTTACTGACAATAATTGGGACATCATAGACAAAATTGCGGGGTGATTGGTCTTGTGGCGTATAATGTCGTAGGTGCAATTGCTTGCTTACGTGGTATACAGTTTGCTATGGAAAGTTTGCTGTGCATTTGAGTAATTAAGAGGTGCCATGAATACCAATGTCTAGGGTTGCAATGCACTAGTTCTAAGTAGGCTACTAATCCTGATGTATAAAGGGGTAAATTAACAGGGGTAAAATTGGTAAGGTATTGGGATTTTTGGATTTTCGTATTGGCCCTACGCTCCATTACCATGATTACCGACAGTTTTGCGTAATAGTTCCGAAAATACCCACTGTTTAGTTACTATACTAACAAAATTGGTGTGATACAAAAAGGAAACGTAAATCCGCCCCTGCAACTACATTAATCACCCAATGTAAAAAAATACGCTACGATGATTGTTCCATTCAACCACGCTTAATATGTTTTATTATCTTACCAGGAATTTGGAAGGAACTTGCGACGTCGGGAATTTTGTTTTGACGAAAACGATACTCAAGTAAATCATGGTTCTTATGGGTGTGTACCTCGGAAAGTGCTTGACAAGCAAATTAGGTAAAGAAGCCTATAAAGTAACCTTACTGTTTCCACTTTTGCAAAGGTAAAATGACCAAAATGTTAGAAGATAAAGTCAACTCCCATAGCACAGGTTCAGATGTACTCACTCTGCATTGCATCAATCCAAAGTGAAGCACTAAGAAAACTTGGCGGTGCAAACTGGACAACTCTGTGTATTTTCCTTACCTGGCGTTGCATTTGTTTTAGCGCCCTCTGTCGCGATAAAACAGATGCATTTAGCTGGTACGGAAATTACGTATAGACTGGAAATGTGGACATAGATAGACTAGAATGTGCATACAAATAGACTGGAATGTGTACACACATATACTGGAATGTGCACACAGATAGACTGGAATGTGCACACTAATAGACTGGAATGTGCACACAAATACACAAATAGACTGGAATGTGCACAATAATAGACACATAGATCAACTGGAATGTGCATACAAGACTGGAATGAGCACACAAATAGACTGAAATGCACACAAATAGACTGAAAAGTGCACACAGATAGACTGGAATGAGCACACAAATAGACTAAAATGTGCACACAGGTAGACTGAAAAGTGCACACAAATAGACTGCAATGTGCACACAAATAGACTGTAATGCACACAAATAGACTGAAATGTGCACACAAATAGTCTGGAATGTGCACACAAATAGACTGAAAAGTGCACACAGATAGACTGGAATGAGCACACAAATAGACTAAAATGTGCACGCAGATAGACTGGAATGTGCACACAAATAGACTAGAATGCACACGAATAGACTGGAATGTGCACACAAATAGACTGGAATGTGCACACAAATAGACTGGAATGTGCACACAAATAGATTGGAATGTGCACACAAATAGATTGGAATGTCACACAAATAGAATGGAATGTGCACACATAGAATGGAATGTTCACACAAATAGACTGGAATGTGCACACAAATAGACTGGAATGTGCACACAAATAGACTGGAATGTGCACACAAATAGATTGGAATGTCACACAAATAGAATGGAATGTGCACACATAGAATGGAATGTTCACACAAATAGACTGGAATGTGCACACAAATAGACTGAAATGCACACAAATAGACTGAATGTCCACACAAACACTGCCTTGTATCACCAGCCACCTAAGTAAAGTCCAGCATTTTAGGGGACAAGTCATCAGGACGACTTGGGAATTTTCTACCTTGACTCGATTGCCTCGATACGCCACTGGTATAAAATTCTATATATCACAGACAGTGTCAAGCATCAATAAGGTTTGACTAATTTTTGCTAGGTGCTTTAAAGGTCGCAAACACTGTATATTTTAAGCATTTATTATTTTGACCTGTCATTCCATCAACTTAAATAAAATCTGTACGAAACTAAAATTTTGTTGGCTTCGTATCGTTATAATTCTAAATTTAGAATGATGGATGAACGCGAGAGAAATCCTGATCACTGGTACCGTTACAGCGTCGATGACCGCTACATGGACGCCGTGGCCAAGACTGCAGAATTCATAGGGTGCCGTAAAGAAAACTTGGTTCTGGTTGAAACCGCTACTTCAGGTAGGATTGTACCCCGGGGATTGTACCATGAGTTGATGTGGTTTTTACCCTGTCTGATTACACCACATATAATTTCTTTATTTTCTTTAAAAATGGCATCCACAGAACCGACCTAATTTTAAAGTTTCACTAAAATCCGGTATAGGCCTACCAATTACAATGGCCAATAAAACTACTGTAGAAATAATTTCTGGTAACAGTAATTGATGGACATATTTCTTCTTGTCATTACAATAAACAAAATTCAGCTATTATACCGAAAAAACGGCAATACATTGCGAGAATATTGCCATGTAATCCTACAAAGTTAATTATTTACATGTTAAAGCGCCCTCTATTGTGTAATCTCCATAGAGATATGTGCAAACTATATCTAATATCCTATTACCTCTGCTGCCCATTATTGAAAATGCTGCATTCTGATTGGTCAGTTTACGGCCCATTATTCTGCAATAATGGGTCGCGAATGCATTTTCTCATTAGATCAGGCTGTTTTCGGTAATAGAATAGAAATAAAGGGTTTGCAGTATTATTTATGGGCTCATAATGTATCCTCGGCCGGAAAAAATAAAATAATGGACTCGGCTGCGCCTCATCCATTATTTATTTTTTCCCGACCTCGGACACATTATTCGCCCATAAAGAATACTGCATCACCCTTTATTTCTTAATTAACACTTAAGTGTATATAAGGTCTTGTGAACTCCCGTTAGTGTATGAGGGGGGGGGGTCCACCTGGACCTCCCACCCCTTGCCGGTTTGCCGGTGGATTTTTTACCAAACCTCTGGTCATTGATGGGGTACATCAACACAACCACATAACAGGAAGAAAAGAAATGAAAATCGGTTGTCCCGATTTAAAAAAAATCGAAAAACTGATTTGTACAACGCGCATCCAATTCTCCAGCCAAAAAAATCACTTTCCCGAAGGACCTTTTCCATAAAACTTGCCTCATAATAGGAGAATATAAATACACTTTTTACATTGCTGAAATAGAAATTTAAAAAAGTTACTCCACTACGATTTAAGGGGCAATACAAATTTTGAATAGCGCCACCAAAATACTTGATTATGCTAATTAGCGTAATAACGCCATGGCCGATTTTGGGCAAAGGTAATTTTGAAAAAGAAATTTTGGGTCCACGTGGACCCAACTCCATACACTTAAGTGTTAAAGGGGGAAAGCGTTGTTACTTAAAAAGGAAAGGGTGGGAGGTAGTGGTACTTTACCGGCAGTGAAATTTCATAAAATTTGAAAGATTTTGGGTTTTTTTAAAGTGTTTTTTTAATATCTACTTTTCCTGCCTCCTATCACTTTGCTTTTTGTAGCGCTGATGTAGAGACTTTATTTTTCCTCGCGTTAAACTGTTAAACGTGGTCATCGATATCGATGTCGATCGTTTTCATAACAATAGGTATGAATTCCGTGGTGAAGTCACTGCAGTGGAAAGACGGTGATGCTATCCTAGTCGCGGATCAAACTTACGAAGCTATCCAAAACTTAGCTAAGTACATGGCGACAGAAAATCACGGTAGGTTTCATTCTCAGAATCAGAAAGACTGCATGTTTTCGATAATGACATTGTTAAATCGACCAGATTTCAATTTCTGTGATCTGGATGGCTATCAAAAGCTCGTATTGTTTATCTCTACATATGTTCTTCCGGAGTATTCTCTTATATTTTTATCCCGATTCTATAGGAATAGAGATCTATTCTTGTTTTTAATTACAGCAATACAAAAGCAGATATAAATTTCGAATACTCACTAATAGTGGCAAGTAGTGACAAGGTCGTATAGCATGATAGTAGTTCTTTACTCTGTTAAAGATTACTTTTATGTTAGAATTTTCTTTTTTAAACACTTTTTCATTCAATAGAAATACAAGTTGTTCCGATGCAAATTCCCCTACCAATTCAGCAGACAAATGAAATAATTGAAGCCTACGCCAAAGTAATTGATGAACATCCTGAAATCAAATTGGCGATAATCGATCACATCATATCAGTGAGTGCCATATTACTGCCAATAAAGGAGTTAATAGATTTATGCCACAAGAAGGGTGTCTTGGTTCTTATCGACGGAGCACATTGCCCTGGACAACTTAAACTTGATCTTGAAGAGCTTGGTGCTGATTTTTACACAGGTAAGGCGGGATTCCCAGTTTCACGAGGAAGATATTGCGTCGGAGGGAACGATTAACTTGCGCACGGGATATAAAATTGTTCCGTGCAAGTCTTGTATATCTAAAATAAACACTGACCTTCCTTCCGTGTGGACGTACTTAAGTTAACATCACACGCACTGTAATCCCGTAATTGTTTTTTTTTTTTTTTTTTTTTTTTTTTTTTTTTTTTTTTTTTTTTTTTTTTTTTTTTTTTTTTTTTTTTTTTTTTTTTTTTTTTTTTTTTTTTTTTTTTTTTTTTTTTTTTTTTTTTTTTTTTTTTTTTTTTTTTTTTTTTTTTTTTGAATATTGCGTGCCGGCTAAGATATTTTTGCGTGCGACATGTTCCGTCGGAGGCTTTCCTCCGAGGAAATACTTTGCTCCTGAAACTGGGAATCTCGCCTAAAGATATGATGTAGTCCCGGGGATATAGTCTGGATTTTTATTGGTGTCACTTCGTGCACATTGTCGAGGGTATATGGTTTCATTTGGAGGGGTGTGTTGATACCGAAATTGAAAAAGCTGAAGACATAGTGGAGTAGTAGATACATTTTAGCATGTGTATAATTATTTTAAATAAATTTACATTTCACAAGATGATTCCTCTCGAGCTAATTATCTCAGCAAAATCTATTGTTTGATGATTATTATGATACCTTGACTATGTGCGTGTTGGATTTTTGTGGACGAGGACAGGTATGTGTTTCACGTCATGAAAAAAAATATGCTTAATCTAACGGGCTAATATCGTGGTATAAACCTCTTAATCTTTTCAGCTGGTGTGGATAATTAGTACATGGCTCTGTCAGTTCCAATCAAAAAGAATCTGAAATGCTTGGTCTTCTGCATACCGAGCGGAATTGCTTGTATGAGATTTTTATTTAGCCCCGAAATTATGCCTCAGGACCATAAAAATAGATCCCAAACGCGTTGCAAGTATCTGGCAATCGCGTTGTCGAATCTCACAACACGTTCAAAGCCTTCACAACGCGTTGCAAGCTTCACAACGTGTTGTGAAGGTCATAAGGGCATAACGTATTGCCGCAACTGCTTGTGAAGGTTTGCAAACGCGTTTGTGATGGTCGCACGGGTTGTGAGATTTATTTTTTGTAAATACGGTCACAGAAATTTGATTTCGATTGGCCGAAGCCTCAACCCGTTGCCGACATGTCGCAACGCATTGCGGCAATCCGTTATTACCCTTATGGCTTGCTATCTCCACAACGCGTTGTGAAGGTTGCAACGCGTTGTGAAGGTTGCAACGCGTTGTGAAGGTTGCAACGCGTTGTGAAGCTCGCAACGCGTTGGAGTTTTGCAACGCGTTGTTAGTTTCCACAAAGCGTTTGCTAGAGACTTTCCAACGCGACGTATGTGGGTCTGTTTTTTAAATACGTCAAGAAATTTCAAAATTGGCCGACAACCTAGCAATGTGTTGGCGGAATTTCGGCAACGCGTTTTTTTCTCGCAACGCGTTCCGGCAATACGTTTATGGCCTTTATGGCCTGCATATGCGCCCCCTTGGTCCTACCAAGCATCCTTTTCCTCTTTGTCCCTCATACCTACAACCTCTCAGGTTTCTGACGTCATGCCCCCTCATAAGGCCAGCGTTATGCCTTTCTTAGGTTTATTATATTGTGAAAATGAGACGAAAGAGAGGCCAGTGGCGGGATCCTTCAAACAGCCAGGGCTGACGTCTCCCGACCCTATAAATTCCGATCAACGCCATAAGGTGACATTACAACGGAAAGAGTGTATAAACATTTTGAAACATGGTAATTAAACACCTGTACAAGTCGCATGAAAGTCATGTACGTGTGTGTCATAAATCACGGAAAGACGCACACGTCTCGTGCGTATGTGACTTCCCGGGGGTACTCAGTACAAAAAAGTAGGTACCCAGACAACAACAATCGTCGGCTGAATGCACGACCAACGTAATGCAGTTTGACTAATTTTTGCAGAAGACCATTTGTGTTTCGATTGATTCTATAGAGTGGTGTCCATAATTATATCAAGTATTACAATAGGAAATGTATTTGTATGATATAAATTTAATAATTTCTACTTGACAAACGTAATTAAATATTTATTTACAAAACAAGAGAACGTAAGTGAAATTCAGTATTTTCTAGTTAGTGCAAGACCAACGTAAGTGCACTTACGTTGGTCTTGCACTGAAAAAATGTTTAATGCAAGACCAACGTAAGTGCCACTTACGTTGGTCTTGCACTGAAAAGGTTCACAAATGCTTAGTGCAAGACCAACGTAAGTGCACTTACGTTGGTCTTGCACTGAAAAAATGTTTAATGCAAGACCAACGTAAGTGCCACTTACGTTGGTCTTGCACTGAAAAAATGTTTAATGCAAGACCAACGTAAGTGCCACTTACGTTGGTCTTGCACTGAAAAGGGGCGGCAAATATGTTTAATGCAAGACCAACGTAAGTGCCACTTACGTTGGTCTTGCACTGAAAAGGGGCAAATAATGTTTAATGCAAGACCAACGTAAGTGCCACTTACGTTGGTCTTGCATTAAAAAGTTTTTTTTAAAATGAATTGTTCATACGTTATCTTCTTTTTCCTATTAAAACTGTTTTCATACGTACATATCTTCACACATAGTTTAAAATATGCGCGAATAATTCCTCTATCAAAATTCACCAAAAACTCAATTTCGACAAAAATGTCACTTACGTTGGTCTTGCATTCAGCCGACGATATATTGGCCCAATATTGGTTTCCATTGGCAATATTGGCATTGGCATTATCTTGTTGACATATATTTGGAGCAATATTGGTTTCCATTGGCAATATTGGCATTGGCATTAGCTTGTCGACCAATATCGAGCCAATATGGGTTTCCCATTGGCAATATTGGCATTGGCATTAGCTTGTCGACCAATATCGAGCCAATATGGGTCCCCATTGGCAATATTAGCATTGGCATTAGCTTGTCGACCAATATCGAGCCAATATTGGTTTCCATTGGCAATATTAGCATTGGCATTAGCTTGTCGACCAATATCGAGCCAATATGGTTCCCCATTGGCAATATTGGCATTGGCATTAGCTTGTCGACCAATATCGAGCCAATATGGGTTCCCCATTGGCAATATTAGCATTGGCATTATCTTGTCGACCAATATCGAGCCAATATGGGTTTCCCATTGGCAATTAGCATTGGCATTAGCTTGTCGGCCAATATCGAGCCAATATGGGTTTCCCATTGGCAATATTTGCATTGGCATTAGCTTGTCGACCAATATCGAGCCAATATGGAATTCCCATTGGCAATATTTGCATTGGCATTAGCTTGTCGGCCAATATCGAGCCAATATGGGTCCCCATTGGCAATATTGGCATTGGCATTAGCTTGTCGACCAATATCGAGCCAATATGGGTTTCCCATTGGCAATATTAGCATTGGCATTATCTTGTTGACATATATTGGAGCAATATTGGTTTCCAATATAGGCATAAAATGCGTCGGAATGTTGTGAGTGTGGGCGTGGTCTCAAAGAAGAACCTCTTATTTTTTTCAGCAAAATGTTTGTTTTTGACGATTCTATTTTTCTGAAGTGATAATGCAACTTTTTTTCATCACTAATATAATTAGTATGATGCGTTGGGTTGATCATTTTCAAGATAGTTTGATTAGGAAGCATGTAAACACAACCATATTTTAACTCAAACAGTAGATATACTGACCAATTTAGAATGTACATGTTCAGGGAAAAAGGTCATTATCCAGGTTCACACATTTTGCATAACTTCCCTTCACTACCTATTTTTAAAGTAGTAGCTTTCTTCAAAACACTGTTTCCCTGTATTAAAAGGGAGGGGTCAGTCCTATATATTGGTAGTGAATGCAATTTTTAATTAAGTGCTAATTAGTGCTCATATTTTAATTGATTAATGTATGCCAATTAATTTCCAGCAGAAAATAATTTAGGCCCAATATTGGCAAATGCCAATATTGGCCAATGAAGCATCAATATTGGTCCAATGATGATCACAATATTTGGCCAAGGTAGGCCCAATATTGGCAAATGCCTAGATGGCCAAGCTTGGGCCCATGAGCAATAATATTGTTCAATATTGTACGCCATATGGGCCAATAAGATTTCAATATTGGGCTTATCTTGGGCCAATATTGTAATGTTGTCTGGGTACGTATCCGGCCGGGGTACATAATTATGTAGAGCCGATGTGAGTCCCATTATGCTATGATAAATGGCACGTGCTCCTGCGTGGCCTGTGCCATTATTCGTCGTCAAACTGAGAGCGCGTGCATTTTTGTACCAATGCACTCGAAGCTAAAAATATTGTCCATTACTGAATTGACTTTTACTTTTGATTATTTCGACAATTCTCAATGAGCCTTGAAGACATCAAGGGGACATGGGAAAGCCAATGAAAAGCGAGGGTTGAAGGTTCAAGTGCACGGATAAAGCGCAGGAGTCCTGATCTTAAGAATATTGTATATCTTGAGTTCGAGCCCCGCTGCGGCCAACATGTTTATGTCCCTGGGCAAGATACTTAAACTAAATCTCAATTAATCTCAATAGTGGATAGGTTTAAGCGTTTAACCGGCTGCCGCCTAGATGAAAAAAAGATTCTGTGATGATTTCTGGTGGCAGCGAATAAATGTAAAGCACCTTGTTCCTATGGAAAGCGCTATACAAAATATCGCTTCAAAGTATAGCTCCATGACTGGAAAATCGTAGACGTAAACATTGTAATGAATGATGGCCTTCAAGAAAATATAGCCCATGACTAGGAATTTTAACCGTTGGATCTTACCCAATTTTTTTTTCAAATTCATATTGCTCTAAAACTACTGACTATTATTGTATTTGTTTGTCTGTTTGTGTGTTCAGGTAATATGCATAAATGGGTGTTTTGTCCACGTGGTTGCGCCTTCCTATGGGTACACCCAAGTCAGCACGATACTGTCATCTAATCCTACATCCTATAATCAATTGTTCCTCCGATTGCAAGACAGTTACGATGGGAAAATCATAGCCAGGAACAGAATTAACCGCCCAATTGTGTATACTCATAATTATACTCTACTCTCCCGAAATATCCCGGGTGCCGAATAACCGTGGTGCCCAATTTTCCCCCCCTTTTGGCAGTGCTGAAGTACCTGCATAAGGCAGAGATAAGGTAAATTGAAGACGTCTGCCGTGTCTCCTTTATTTGCTTTGGCACGTGTTAAGGCCCCGGGTTTAGGCACTAGCACTATTCTGGACCAGAATACTACAATCATACTATTTTTTTTAAATCAGGGTTTGGGCATTTTTTGGAACAAGCCTGCCTGTAAATTTTAGGGCTACAAGTGAATACATTTATGAAGCCAATAGACCTATGATGAGAGTTACCAATGACTGTTTAGCAAGTAGCCTAAATCGAATCAAATTTTTGCATCCACCTACATTCCTAGGGAAATGGCTATGGGGGGCTCAGGCCGGTTGTGTGCGAATAAAGGTCTTTACCTCACTCATGCATAACATATAACATAAGGTGTTAGTTCCCGTAGCATTCGTCAATTCAGATGCATTTAATTAATACCCGACCTCAAATTACTTGTGCTATTCAAATTAGTGTGACCCATACTTTTTATGCATCCAACATGCAGTGTCGTTCTTTAGATTAGAAAGTCTCCCGAATTTGGAACGGACTTTGCCATTCCTGGCAAGATGGCCGTAATCCGAAAGGTGGGGCAAGACCTCGATTAGGCAAACCGCGCGGCGGTGTGGCAGGAGACAATGGTCCTCGGATTCATAGAGCACTTAGACGGGAATAATAGGGCACTCGTCAGTTGACACTCTTCACCCAAGATTTCACGCTTTATTCTATTTTCGTCTATGGAGCCCAGAAAGGCTCCGGGCGGACCATATCTCCTTTTGGCACTGCGGCTTATGGATTAGGGTTAAGGTCCCCACCCCATTTACGTGTCGTCTTTGGCAACACAGCGCCCGCCATTTTGAATCACGGTCAGAAATTAATTTGAGCCACCGCTACCCTTGGCAATTCTTCACTGCGCTAGGGATTTCACAAGTGTTCGACGGTAACCTGGCCAAGTGGCTACGACACTATCAACAACAACTTGTTAACATATGCGGACCCGGTCAGATGCGTTGATTCGGATTTTTTGTACACTGGAGATTGCGCAAAATACTTTGCCTATCGTAACGATTTATGCACCACAAAATATTCCTAACTAAATGTCTAGTTAGGTGACCAGTCTATAATTAGTGTTATTTTTGAAAAAAGACGAAAATACGTGAAAAATACGGACCCATATCAAGTCATTTGTTCTTACCTTATCGTGGCTCAATTATCGATTGCTGCTGTCAAGTCATGCCACACTCCAGGCACTTAAAAACTAGTGAGCTAAGAGGTCTTTTTGTGAGGAACCAGTTTTCTAACATCAGATCGACACCTGATTCGTCGATTTCGCGATATCCAGGTCCTGCTAAAACCGTTTTTTTTTTTTTCATTCCTTGTTCAAGCCTTTAACACAGCGTTTGGCTGCTAGGGAGTCCCATGACGTAGCGCATGTCTAAGAATAGCCGGCCAATTGGCAATTAGCGATGCGGATACGGAATCGGCGGCGCTGTGACCGAGCAGTACAGATGCTATGGGAGCGTAAATGGTGTCCCCCTATAAACACGTTTATGGGTTAGGGTAGGGTTATGGTTTAGGTTAGGGTTTTAGTTGAGAGAAGGGTGGGGTTGTTAGGGAGTTAGCCTAGTGTAAGGGATAGGGTTAGGGCTATTTTATAGTTAGGACTTATGAACTCGTTTTATCAGTAGGCCCTATGGGTTTGGGTTAGCGTTAATGGTAAGGTTTAGTAAGAGTTAGGAGTTGGTACCCACTAAAATTGTTATTTTAAAGCTATTCACGGCCTGTCGTACGAGCTAAGTCAGTCAACTGAGACTGAATACTTATTTATTTCGTGTCGTTTTACGTCGGTATAGCCAATTGACAAAAGAACTTAATTACTTAATATGGATCCCTCTGTCCCGAACTATAGGGCGAATCCATTATTTCGGCAGGTAAGCCTGCCGTATGGCAGGGTAATGACATAGCCAGCGTGTTCGGGATGTATACTTGCCAAAACGCCCGGTGTTTCGGCAATTATCCCTGCCCGGAATTTAGGCGCAGCAACATAATAATTCGCGGAAGTGCGAATGGACCTTATGTTTGCAGTATAGTGAAGTGCGGCGACGCAATTCTCCCAAACGCAAATGCGGTGCAATTAGATTGTATGAATTGGCCTTCGTTCTCTGCTTTTGTGAGCCAATTTAATAAATGTATCCATTTAACAGCTCACAACTTTGCAAATACGCTATAGCCATAGAGGGTTTTTTTTATTAAGCTCTGTAAACTTATTTTCTAGACAATGAGCCTTTAGTTATCGACACTGGTTGATACAATGATAATGGTGTATAATCTCCTTAAGTTGGTGTAAATATTGTTTTTCATGCAGTATTTTGTTTCAATCCCTTGAACAGGTTTTCTTACCAAGCTACCCGCGATCCAATCCCCTATTTTGTGGTTCCGCACGCGATAGAGTTTTACCAAGATCTAGGTGGAATGGTAAGCTAAATTGTATTCTTTATCGTTCTTCTCAAGTCTTCCACCTTTACCCTCAAGTCTTTCTTTCCATAAGGCGACTCTCTTAAGCCCCTTTCAGACTGCTTCAAGGGGTTGGACTTTGCTTTCCAAGGCGATTGGCAGCAGATCTCTGCCCAAACAAATGGTGCTTCACATTGGATACTTAACAGCTGCGTTCTTGCTTGCTACACTTCGACATGTTCGACGGATATTTGGTGGAGCAATTCCTGCTTGGATATATAAGTTCCCCGTTGGTGTAGGATGAAGACACCCTGTGATGAGCCGACAAGAGGCATTTAAAGCTGGGTCAAGCTTCTTGGCATGAGTTGATCTTTCCCATACAGGGCAGACATACACTAAAAGAGTAGCACAGAGCCGGTGACATTGATCTTATGGTATGTGGGCGAGCACCCCATCTTGTGCCATTTAGTTTGTTCTAGATGTTTAGCGTGACATTACTTACCTCTTGTCTCATCTAATGGGGGTCTTATAAGGCGGTTCCCAAGGTGCAATCATGGTAGACAGTGTTTATCGCAGTGCTTCAGGGTGTGTTCCAGAACCAGGTTACCTAATGCTGATCGTTTGGCTTCACGGTTCAGAGATGGAAAGCACACAACCGTGTCTTGGATGGATTTGCACGTAGGGATTTTCCTCATAATAAGGAGTAATTTATTCCAAGCTTTGAAGAGTCTCTAATCAATAACTATGAAGTCTGCATATTCGTGCGCTGTTCCAATATCGTCTGGCCATTAGATAAAACGGACATGTTCCTGCACTCCTTGGTTGGTCGTTGGTATATTGAAGAGGAGAGGTGCAAAACGACTCCCTTGAAGTAGGCCATTTTATCGGGACTAAGCTGGAAAAAGAACACACTGTTTGCAAAGAAATCATTCGATTGGCTCAGTCAATGGAAGTCAGATGGATGTCATTGCTTCTCCAAGATCTTATGGTGTAGGCATGTACGACGAACACAACCCGGGTTACCAAACCCTCCTCGATGTTTAGCTAGGGGGGTAGAGTACTTCTGGCTTGTCTCGTTGTTGACTTGCTTGGCCGGAAACCTGCCTGGTCTGGTATGAGGTGTTCGTCGTCTATCACAGGTGCGATACGGTTGAGGCAGGAGAGGGTGAGGGATATTGGTCGATAGCTTTGGGTTTAGATGGATCTTTCCCAGGGTTTAGAAGTTGCCATAAACATGAGATTGTGCTTTCCCCCAGATCTTTGGGAACCTGTGGGGAAATACGGCAGATTGTATAACCTCAAGAAGAAACCGTCCTTTGATACTGGACCAGGATTTTTAGCTGCTCAGTTGAGATGTTATCAAGGCCAACTTCCTTTCTGCTTGAAATTTACCAATACTGGCTTCAATTTCGTCCAGTCAAAGTGCGGAGTGAAAACAAGGGTACCATTATTTATACCTTTACGTTATAGTTTTGTTGTCACTCAATCGTTTACCGACCGAATAGCCCATTTTGAACATAAGTCGCAATAATTGTCCAATCTCTAAAATTTTTCATTAAAAAATGGATATTAAGGTTCTCCAGCGCGTACTACAAAACAGTATTTTGTGTTTGTTAATTTTGACAATGTTGAACTCTTTATAAACATGATGGACCATTCCTGTTGGTCTTCTCACTGAACTACCCCATCTTTTGAGGTAAAAGCCTACCACTGATGACCTAGTTTTGAGTCCCTGACGATCATCCCGTCATTTCCAAAGTCAAGCACTCCCCCCCCCCACCGAGTGCTTATAGGAATAACGAGTGACTACTGGGCCTTCTACTCTCCAAAATTATTTTTCACCGACTGCTCCGTTGGTGCATTAGAGAAGGCCTACCGCCGACTTTAAAATTTGTGCGAAACCCCACAACGACACAAAACAACTCTGATTAAAGGGAATAGCCTGATTTCTGGATGGAGGGATACCACAATAATACAAATTTCGTTTTGTTTTGCTCTAAAATACAGGTTTATGCACTTAACATTGTACCAATGATGTAGTCATAAAAAGACAAAAAAATTGCTAAAAGAATTGACGAAACAATTGACATTTAAATTTATAACCTGATATGATTGCCGGACCACGCGGGTGGTTGGTTAATGGGAACCAACAGTGTCAGTGTAAATGCTAATTAATTTCCCGGGACCCGTTGCATAGGCAAATTCTGGGGTCTCACACCACCAGGACTTTAGGGTAAAGGTTGCAATATGACAACCCGTCGGCAAACTTGTGTGCGCAGATGAAGGGTTGCAGGTTTCATTGAAAACAGCTTTGAGGCGAAGACACTCTGGCTAGAGCCTCCTGCTAGAATCTAGATCAGGCTCCAGTCCGAATTGCTATCTTGCTATCTCGCTAGCTTCGGAGCAATGGTTCAACTTCCACGCGCTAAAACAATGGAAGCGCTGAAGCCAATCTGGGCTAGAAGTGAGACCCAAGGCCGGGTCAAGTGTAACCCTCCTTGTGGATTTTAAAATATTTTACCTCTTTTCAACAGGGATAAGATCCGTAGCATTATATACCAATCTTGCTGAGTGGGCCGTAGAAAAAGGACAGAAATGCTCTCCAAAAGCAGGGAACAACACCAGCATAACCGATTCCTAAGTCGACGAGAGCGCCATTTATGATCCTAGTGGGTCTTCCAGATACCAAAGTTACAAGGCGATACCTGGCAGAAACAAAGGGACAAGTTTGCTGCCAAGCTGATTGTTGGGAAATACAGGCAAAACGCGCCTGTACACGACAATCAGTTGTATAATGGGGAAGTTATGTGCGAATTCAGTTAAAATGTTAGAACTGTCAAGATGCTTATTATAAACTCCGAATGCGTGCTAAGAGAAGTTGTGGACAGTGAATAAGAGAATATGTACCAAACTAATTTTGTGTGTAAGATTCTGAGAATGATGTGACATTCATGTTTTACAAACACAAATTAAAACCTTGTCTACTGACCACTTTGCAAAATAACATGACATATAGATGCCAAACAGATGATGGTTTCTAGGTATCATTGACCTGCTGATTCCACAACTCGGATGATGCAACTTTTGCATCTCGCATGTTGGGATGGGGGGGGGGGGGCGGTTCGGGTTAACAGGGGCAAATTTTTCAGGTTTCACACGGGGTTACAAGGTGTATAGACAGGTTCATCTAGTACAGTTTCCTAGATCTACAGTGTGAGTCAATTAAAAACCCAACATTCAGGAAAGATTTTTTCTTCAAAAGGGTAACGTTATTTTGCTTCAATGTTGGCTTTGGTTGTTTACAGAGATAAAGAGGCTATCAGAAGATTTTTATTGGTGTCTTTCTTTCGGCTTTGGGTTCAGAAAACTATGTCAATTTTGCGGAGGAGGGACCTAAAAATTCAGTTGGGCCGATTTTAGCCATGACAATGCGGAGAGCCTGACACCGACGTGTACCATAACACTATAGCAAAGACAATGCCCACATGCAATTTCAGATTGTAGTGATTCTTCTCGACAAAAACATATCAGTTTGAATAAAATGGTCTATGTGTCACATAATTATAAGTAAAAATCTCTTCAACAAAATGAATTTACCATTGTCAATAATAAAGAGTCAGTTATTGAAAATCACTCCTATCAATGTCTCAGTTCATGAAATAATGAAACAGCTCAGAGATTTTGTTTTCATCTCAAGGTAATTATTTGCACAAAATACTAGTCAATTCAGCGGCCATACATTGCCTAGAAGAACTAAAGCTGAAGTTTTCTGTAAATTAAATCGGAATATTAAACCTTAAAATTATCGCACTGCTGTTTTCACGCGGAATACAAAAGTTCTATGGTTTCCCTTTTGCTCCCAAGTTTCGTTGTAGGTTAAAAAACATGAAATCTTGCTGAACCAAGTAAACTTGGTCTTACACCAGACTATCTGGAATTTCTTATTTAGAAAATTGAAACATTGTTTTAATTAGCATTTTCTTTTGTAATCTTCAGGATATTATTTTCTAATCCTTTAATTATTCCCACCTTCTATTGTTCAACAATAATTGGTTGTTAAACGTTGGTGTCAACCACTGCTGAAGACCACGTACTTTATGTAAGCGATTGTGCGTCTTTGTTTGGCCTCAAAATCGGCCAAACAGGATTTTGAGTCTCTCAGCAAAATAGGGAATTCTTTTCTCCAAAAGTCAAATGGACACCAAATAAAACGTTTTCTGAAAGCCTTTGTTTATCCTTCTTTCTAAACCATAGCAACTTTGAGCAAAAAACAATTCTTAACCTATTTTAATTATTTTTTATTCGGAATGTAGGTTTTTTGACTCACACTGTTACAACCTTTGTGTTGTACGAATGTCCAAGAAAAATGTCAAGGTCATAATGGGATAACACTATGGTTTCAAATCGGTTCAATTTTGATGAGAATGTTTACACGAAATACAATTTACTATTATGTTAATCCGCTCAAAGATATTTCAAACAGCGGCCAGAGTGTGACCCCACGACCCTGTGGGCCTTAACACTTTCCCCTTAAAGTACCATGGCCCGATCGCTAATCGCCCCGTCCCAGAAGCCAGGATTTTACCGGAAGTGGTCAACATTTTGGTGTCAGAATAAAACAACAAAAAAGCTACTATTTTTCTCCTTTACCTGTGAAATCTTAGGGCCAAAGGCGGTTTTGGTTGGAAGTAATAAAGGACGAAATGTACCCAATTGGTCGACCAATTAATTTTTACACATATCTAGGGGGCTTACGAAATAACATTTTCTGCTCTCACATGATAACGCATTGAAATATCGGGCCGAAACTTTACAGGTGGGGTTTTTAGGTGAAGGCCAATCTATCAAGATGAAAACCTTCATATCCTTAATCGGGCCATCCCTTTAAATAATACCAATGTCAACCAAATCACATTAAAATTTATTTACATTTCTATCATTTATAAGATTAAAAGCAATTTGAGCCATTGGATAGAAATCCGTTCATTATAAACTTCAACCAGGGTGACCTTGAACCATTTTAAGCCTTCTCTGTTAAAAGGAATTATCCTAGATATAGCAAACTATATTTTTAATCCTTAGATTAGAACCAGATGGACATGCCTATACACCATTTAAAGCAATAACAACCCATTTTTTGAAGGGCGCCCCCCCCCCAATTTGCCAGATCTTTTGAGATTTCGCACAGTTGCATTGGTCAATTGACTAGTATATAATACTGTGCAGGGTAGATCTCAAAAATCTCTATGTGTCGCAAACGAAAGATTTTTTTAATCAGAATAATTTAATACGGCGATCTCCGATCATAATTCATGGCTGCCTGGGACACACGTCTGCCAATATGAAATTAGCCGGGAAGGAAATTGCGCCATGTAAGTGTCCATGCTCATCCATTAGTTGTTTCGTCGATTCAGGCAAGTTATGTTAGAGGTCATTTTCGTCGACGGTGGGCAACTTTTTCCTCAATGAACGGACAAAAATTTGGCGTTTCCAGCTCCGCCATTAAATTACAATCAGGGATACCGGATTCTAATTACAAAATCGCTTCTTTTGTGCACCAACATGACCAATACGCATTTTGGGCGCATTACCACGCACAGGTATAGTTTTAGGACAATTACCAACACAACTGTGCAAAAGCTCAAAATTTTGGAAAAATGAAGGGCACTCTTCAAAAAAGTCTGTTATTTGCGTTATCCCGTATGAAACGTTTACAAATTTAACCCATGTTAATTTACCCCCATTCTATATCTCAAAAACCTCAAGGGCTGAAAAAAGTTGAATCATCAAGATTTGGAATCAGCAGTTCAATGTTGCCTAGAAACCATGCAAACATGCTAGCCGTTTTTTGCCAAGGTCTATGCAAGGTCAAGGTCTGCGGGTTCTACCCAGAAGGGTGTTTGGAATCAATCAATAATGGCATTACAATGGGTCTATCTGTACTGTACGACAAATGTCAGTAAAACACTTAGGGATTAAAAAGTGTTCAGAAGATTAACGACCCACAAGACATTTCATGATTCATGATACAAATTCCAAATAAGTTACTTAGTGCTGTGGGGCAAAATGAGGTAAAAGTCAGGGTTTTTATGTGTTAGGAATATGATTTTTGTGGATCACATGACCAAATTGAGGTGAATGTTCCAATAACTGGTGTGCATTGTGGAATTGACTCAAAACACATGGGTTCTTACCGAAGGTAATATTGCGGTGCTCCCGCATACTGTCGGGCAAGCTTGTTCGTTGCCCGATTGGCGTCACATGTCACCTCAATGATATATAGTTTATATAATTTGGGGTACATCAGGTTATAAATGGCAATGTACTCACAATGTTAATAGCAGTTACAACCTTTATTTCCAGTCATCAACATTACAAACACCAAGATCACTACATAGAAAGTTGCTGTGAGTACTGTCTAAAATACCACAAGTGTTGTCTGCGTGATCGGTAATGATGGAATACTAGAAAACCATAACCCACAATATTATGTGGTCTGTGTGTACCTGCGAATACTCTCTATAAAAACCAAAAACAATAGTTGGTGGGTGTGGTTAACTGTGAATACTCGAGAAAAACACAATGTGTGTGTTTCGTGTGATAACCGGATAGTCTAGAAAACCACAAACCACATAGTGTGTTGTGTGTGTACGTGTGTGGTCAACTATGAATACGCTCTTGTAAAACACAAAACCATATAGTGTTGTTAGGGGGTAAAACTGTGAATAATCTTAGAAAACCACAAAACAACAATAGTGTGTCTGTGTGGTTAACTGTGAATACTGTATAGAAAACACACAAAACCACAATATTGTGTGTCTGTTTGATTATGCATAGTCTAAAGAAACCCCCAAAACACAATAAATGTGTAGGTGCGTTAACTGTGAATACTCTCTAGAAGAACCACAAAACCACAATAGTATGTCTGGTGGGTTAACTGTGAATACGCTCTAGAAAACCACAATAGTATATCATAACTGGATAACTGTGAAGAATCTCTACAAACACAAAACCAACAATTAGTGTGCTTGTGTGGTTAAAAACTGTGAATACGCTCTACAAAACCACAAAACCAAAAGTAGTTTTTGCATTGGTACCAATAGTCTATCTTATCAACTGATTAAAATGTTTCTTGTTATACTGTAACTCGACTAGCTCCATGGTACCAAATATTGGATTGCGAAGTAGTATGACTAGAAGTGATAGATCTAAATAAGATACACATTTAATACAATTATTTATATTAACTTACTAACGTGTAAAAATCTGATTTAAAGGTCTCTATTAAACTGGTAATATACTGAAATATATGAAATATAGTGATGTTATGTCTAATGATAGAGGTAGCAAGTTAGCAGCTTGGCATTCCCACGGGGAGGTAACTCGTCTTTCGGACTGGTTAAGCCTTCAATTCAGCAACAATTGTCAACCCAAAACCTATACTATTTTTTTAAAGTTTACCACTGCACCCAAAGACTCCTATTTTTGGACAAATGTTGGCAAATTGTTATTCAAATAACCCAAAATTTGGCTACCTGGTCCCAAAATTTTGAACCCTATTTTTTGCACGTTCTCCATCACCAAATGCACCTTGGTTTGAAAGCAAAAGCCTCAAGGCATTACCTGTATTCATTTCATATGCCGAGTGCCTTCTCTCCCCCATACCCGTGTATCCACGGAAAAAACCAATTCAATGAGACACGGACACATATTAAATGGGAAATGCACCTGGAGTTTGGTTTCGTTTTTTCATATACAATTTGACACCAATGGAGAATCTGAAATTATGGGTGTCATTTTTTTAAATGTGAGTGCTTGGGTGTTTTATAGGGGGGGGGGTTGACAGGGGTAAAACAATAAAAGTTTTGAATTGAATTGTTAAAATATGATACCAATCTGTTCGGTTTGCGCAAATAAGGTTTATAAAAAAGGTTAAGGTAGTTTGCCATATTTATGACTCTTGTTTTAGTACAATAGGTCAATACAATTCAAGGTCTTTTATAGCATGTCCGATTTTGTTGATGAATGATGAAACGGTTTTAATTTAACCGTCATGGGGTCATATGAAATAAGAAAATTGTATCTAGATTCTGTGTTGTTTCACCTTTCAAAGGAAGACTTTTACAGAGCTATGAATAGTGATCTCCCATAGACCCTTGTGGACCCTGGCCATATATTTGTCCTCTTATCATCAAAATGTCATTGGTAATGCGACCTGTATATTTTCGGCTTTTGCACAGTAAGACGACCAATTTGGCACCATTTTAAAACAAACTGATGAATCTGAAATTTGTACCCCAGTGTGAATTGAAACCGTGTTGCCTGTAATTGGTACTATAATTCCTCAGATAGTGGCAAACTAAAGTTTTTATAGAGCGAAGCTGAAATAAAAAACCAGTTGTCTCCGGGGGGTTCTGTTTGATCAGGGGAGTTTCATAACAACTCCATTGCAGTACTCGGCTTTAATTTTGGTTCGTTGCCCGATTGGCGTCACATGTCACCTCATGTATATTTATCATCATTAATGGTGTACATCGATGTTTTATAAATGGCAATGTCACAATGTTTAATAGGCAGTTACAAACAACAACCTTTATTTTCAGTCATGAACACTTAAAAACACCAAGATCACTAACATAGAAAAGTTGCTGTGAACTGTCTAACTACCCAATATTGTTTGTCTGCGTGGTTAATTGAATACTAGAAACCATAAACCACAATATTATTTGTCTGTGGTTAAACGCGAAATACCCTATAAACCCAAAACCAATAGTGTGGTGTGTGGTTGGTTTAACTGTGAATACTCTAAAAAAACCACAATAGGGTGTGTTTGGGTGGATTAACCGAATAGTCCCCCTAGAAAACCACAACCACAATAGTGTGTGTGTGTTGTACGTGTTGTGGTTAATATGAATACTCTCCTGTCAAACCACAAAACCCTAATAGTGTTCCGTTAGTGGTTAACTGTGAATAACTCTCTAGAAAACCACAAACCACATAGTGTGTCTGTGTGGTTACTGTGAATACTGTCAGAAACCACAAAACCAAATATTGTGTTCGTGGTGGATTAACTTGAATAGTTGAAACCCAACCACAAAAGTGTGTATGTGCGGTTAACTGTGAATACTCTCTAAGAAAACCAAAAAACCACATAGTAATGTCTGTGTGGTTAACTGTGAATACTCTAGAAAACCACAATCGTATATTCTATACGTGGTTACTGTGAATACTCTCTACAAAACCACAAAACCCACAATGTTTGCTTTGTGTGGGTTAACTGTGAATACGCTCTACAAAACCACAAAACCAAAAGTTTTTGCAATGGTACCATAAGTCTAATCTTTTGGTCAACTGATAAAATGTTTGTATACTGTAAAACTCTACTAGCTCCATTGTACCCCAATATTGGGATTGCGAAGTAGACTAGAATGATAATAGCATCTAATAATAGAACACATTTAATCACTTTCATTTTATAATTATCTTCCTAACGTGGATAAATACTACGTTTAACGGTTTAAACTGTTAATTATACCCTGAATAATATGAATATATGATGTTATGTCTAATATCGAGGTAGCAGTTTGGCATTCTTCCCACGGGAGGTAACTCGTCTTTAGACTGTTAAGCCCTTCATTATTTCAGCACAATTGCCACACACCAAAACCCTATATATTTTTTTTAAAGTTTAACCACGTCCACCAAAGACATCCTATTTTTTGGACAAATTTTGGGAAATTGTTATTCAAATAACCCCCAATTTGGGCTACCTTTTGGTCACCAAAATTTTGAACCCTATTTTTTGCACGTTTCTCCATCACAAATGCACCTTGGTTTGAAAGCAAAAGCCTCCAGTCCATCCTGTATTCCTTTTCATATGCGTTGGCCTTCTCTCCCCCCATCCCCGTGTATCCACGGAAAACCCATTTCAATGAGAAAAGGAACATAAGTACATGAGGAAATGCCACTGATGTTTTGTTTAGTTGTTTCATATACATTTGACACAAGGCAGAATCTGAAATTACTGGGTGTCCCATTTTTTTTTACAATGTGTTCTTGGGTGTTTTATAGGGGGGGGTGTTTACATGGGGTAAACAATAAAATGTTGTTTTGAATTGTTTTTAAATATAACCAATTCTGTTCGGGTTGCGCAATAAGGTTTTCCTAAAACGGTATAGTTATTGCCATATTTTTATGACCTAGTTTTAGTACAATAGGCTCAATATCAATTCAAGGTCTTATTTTATGAATTGGTCCGATTTTTTTGAAAACTGTTTTAACTCGTTTCATTGGGGGTCTATTAAAAGAAGAAAATGTATTTAGGATTCTGGTTTTTCACCTTTAAAAGTAGACTTTTACAGACTGATATGACTAGTGATCTCCCATAGACCCATAGGACCCTGTGGACCCTGGCCATATATTTGTGCCTCTTATCATCCAAATGTCATTGGTAATGCGACCTGTATATATTTTATTTTCGGCTTTTTGAACGGAGACGGAACAATTTGGGCACCATTTTAAAACAAACGATGAATCTGAAATTTTTACCCCCAGCAGTGTGACGTTGAAACCGGTTTTGCCTTGTACTCTTGTCACTATAATCCTCATATAGGGCAAACTATACCCTTTCGGTAATCTTGAAAGGTACTAAATATGATGATTTTTGTAGTTGTGGAATAACATTACGGAGTGGGCATAAAAAACACAAAGGAAGTAGGTAGTGGATGATAGGAGAAGGAGTGAATCTATAAGGGGGCCCCCGCCCCCCCCCCACCCCCACCCCCCCCCCCCCCCCCCTCCACCCCCCCCCACACGCCCGCCGACCACCCCCTCCTTTCCCCCCCACATTGTGCCTCTTTTTGAATATGTGGACCCCTGGCATAAAACCTTCCCCTAGAAGACACCCAAGGGAAACACAGGAAAAAATGACATCCATGATTATTGGAAGCCTCATACAATTTTTGATTTAGAAAACATGTGGTTTGCAAGATGTACATGTATATGAAATTTTCAAAACAAAAACAGTGTCCACATTACCTAACAGCCTACTTAACGATGTTAATATAAGATGTGCTGGGTTTATTAACTTTTATTCCTACTGAATCGCTTTCCATGGAATACGCAAGCACGTCTGGTCCAGAATAGTCTTCGGATTCAACTAAAAGATATATTGCTATACGCACCCCGTCACGTAGTGGTTTATCTCAATTTTTTTAAATAAAATGTTACAAATTTCTTTGAGAAGTTATTACGACTCATGGGTTTCCCAAAGAGGAGGCGGAGGAGAATGGAACATTTATTTCTGTGGATAATTTGATGTTGAGGAATTACAACTGTTTGACCCCAAATGCAAATTGTTTACTAGTACTTATTAACTTTTACTCAAAGTGACGATATATTGAGCAATATGACAGCTTTTGCCTTTCGTTTCGCGCTGGAGGGAGAATTCCCACCAGTAATAACCCCACTTAACGCTTTACTCCTCGATGTAGCCGTCCACCTCACCATGCTCACTGGAGCTTTCTTTTCCTATAGTGCTGAAAATCCTCATGAAGTCTCTGAAATAAGCAAGACATTTGAGATTTACCGAACATGCATCATAATATTTTGTCCTACAGCGTTCCTTTCTCGTCTTTTTTTCAGTCGATCAGATATATATTCAGAAAGTGTATACAGAAATGGGTTGATTGAGGAATTAATGGGCAAAACGAACCCTACTGTCCACGCGTACATTTCAGGGGAAATTGATGGGATTACTTCACACTGTGTAAGAATACATGTCAGACATAACGGTACCCAACAACAAAAGTCTGTGAAGACTAATGCAAACATTTTTCTAGCCATGCGCAAGTCTTCGTCGTAGTCTTGCGTACGGGACGCTCGTTTTGCAGTTTCCCTTGCACTAATGAAAATTTGAATGTAGCAAAATGCTACAACGGCAAAACACAAGAGGTTAACACCGATAAAAACCACTATGGAGAAATAGGTGGCAAGTTGACTTTCGATATTTTGTGAATACGAGTAGGGGACATTTGTCACTGACAACCGTTGTGTGACATCGACGTCCTCCGTATATGTGTGCGGAAACACTCTATATCGGAGAAGCAACTCAGTTTTTAACTTGGTATCAATGTCAATGGAGGTAACGTTAATTTGCACTGAGTCGTTTCTAACTGTAGCTACTTGTCGCCTTACAATTGGAATTCCTATGCACACTTCAGAAATACTCAGAACGTTTCCTTGGTCACTTGCTAAAAAAATTGGTATGACACTGATAAGCAAGGATACCAACCAAACTAAGACGATACAAACACGAGCAGATTTTGTGCCCAAACGACGGCTACTAAATGGATATTTCACGCCCAGGAATCGGTCAATGCTTATTAATGTAATTAAAAACACGGACCCTTCGCTGGATAGAATTGATAGCAATCCGGCTAGTTTGCAAGCAAATGTGTTTCTCCAATTATGGGCATAGTATGGGAAATACTCGGCATAGTACAAATCAGCAACGGCTAGTAGTAGCATGTTGATACCCATGAGTAGATATGACAACGCGAGATTTGAAATGAGCAAGGTTTGGACTTTGTTCGATTGTCGTCTTCTTTTGCCTGAACGCACATAAAATGCTATTGCATTTAATATGAACGCGGACAACCCAAGAACCCATACTGAAATCCTTAGAGTAATATGTTGCAACATTCTGTTGCATGTTAGATATTCTGGGCGTGGTTCACGAGAAACGCAAATTGCTTCATCAATAAAACAACATATAGAATATTTTACTAATAAAGTAGTTGAATTATTTATTCGTGAGAACGAATCATGTGTTATTCGGTCTATGTTATTCCCTCTCAGGTCAATAGTTTGCAATTTAGTATTATTACTGAATGCGTCATGGCTAACCTTTTTAATAGAACTATGTGATATATTCAAAATCACTATTCTTTCTAAACCATGGACGATTTGTTCTGACATTTCGAACAAATCATTCTGTTGAAGGGCTAAGAATTTCAAATTTTCGAGAGCGCTAAAAGCTGTCGATACCATATTGTGTAATTTATTCTCACTCAGGTCTAGCACTTGTAGTTGTTTTTGTGTACTGAATGAGGGCAGTGTATGCAAATAATTTCTACTCATATTGAGGTATATCAATTGTGTTACATTTCGAAATGCCTGGAAGGGAAGACTTTTCAAATTACTATCAGAAGCATCCAAACTTTGAAGATGTTTCGCGATTCCGAACAAACCGGAAGGAAATCGGCGCAGATTATTTTTGCATAGTTCAAGCACTTTCAGTGAAATTAATGAATCAAAAATATCAGATGAATTAATCGTCAAGTTATTAACATTAAGACGGAGTTGTACCAAGCTATCTAGTGAAGTAAATACGCCGTCTGGCAATGTACGCAGGCTATTGTCAGTAAGGTTAAGAGTGAGTAAGTCATGTAACGAAGACAACGCGTCTTCTGGCAATGAATTAAAGGTGCAACGAGAGATTTTGAGGCATCCATGTAAGGTGTCATATATAGTGATTTCATATAGATATGACACTCAAAAGGTTTCTTACCTTGTATTTTAGTACAGAAATGTCTTAAAAGTGAAAACAAAAGGTGATTTTTATATGCTTATATTTCAATATAAAAAATAGGCTGAATTTCATATTTGCTCCTATAGGAAATTAGAAATTTCACAATTTTTGTACCAAAGAAATAATTCGCAGCCTAATCCTTTCAGATGGGGATATTTTTGATAGAAAGCTTTAGACCAGTGCAAAAATCAGAAATTTTCACATTTTTAGGGACACCTGTTTTGTGAAATCTCTCGTTGCACCTTTAAGGAGATTTTTACTGAGATCGAGTGTCTTCAACTTTGTTAGTGCGTGAAACAAGTTACCTGGAAAGTTACTTTTTATGTTATTACTCAGGTCAAGAGTGTACCAGAGGGCGTTTTGAATCAATCCCATGATGCATAGCAATGTGCCTATACCATACTGTACTAAACACATGTCATTACTTGTGGGATTGACTCAAAACACCCTCTGAGAGTGTACAAACCCGATAGTGAGTCAAACAAGTTACCCGATAGCTCTTGTATGCCATTGTTATCTAGGTAGAGGGTCCTCGTCTGAGATGCACTGCCAAGGTAGTCGAATACACTATGTGGGAGACTGGACAGTTTATTATTGTGCAAGTATAGTATGGTCAACCACCGCTGTGAGTTAAACATGCCAGAAGGTAGTGTGTATACGTCATTGTGATTCAGTTCGAGGTGAACCAACCGCCGCAGTGAGTCAAACACATCAACTGGCAGTGTTTTATGTTATTGTAATTCAGGTATAGGAAAACCAACTAGGTTGGTGAGCACGCAGTGCTACCCAAAGAGGACTTGTAGAAAAGGGCATGAAAAATGCCAGTACAATAAGCCATGATAACGCAACTTGTGATCCCATATTGCAACAGAGAATAACTGATTAATAGAGAAATGGGTTAACCTGAAATGTGAGCGCCTTCTACTACTGAGCTTGCTGCATAGATGTTATTACATAAATATATAAACATACAATCAGTGATATACGTAACACAACAATGATTCACGTGATTTGTATATATTTAAAAATACTAAAGAAAAGTTCCGATTTCTAGGTGTTGGACTTGTAAACACTTGATGGTTGCCGTGAAGATGCGTTCTTTTTCAAGACACACTATAATCTGTGAAAGAGAAATGGCAAAAAAAAATATTAGGGTCTAAAAAAGACAAGGTGCATATTGTATAAAAGGTTGACAAACAGATTTTCCTACGATGCGCCCTCAATTTTATAATAAATCGGTCCTGTCCTCTATGCTGACGGCCCACCAAAATGGGGATCAAACAATTTCCAGCTGGATATTTTGGTCCATTCAAAACAATTCGACTAAAGACAATATATCGGAGGGAGGACCATACACTCCCGCATAATCGGCGCCATATCCACATTGTGGCCACCCTACTACCACCTTTTAGTTCTAAACAACGAAACCTAAACCTCATCCTCTAAAATAAAGGCTAATAGAAAACATCACCAAAACGGCCAATATTTTTTTAGAAAAATGTACTTATTTATTTACAGGAAACCGTGGTTATGTAATATATATTTTTATTACAATTTTAATAATGTTTTCATCGAAATTAATGAAGCGGGCAATATGCCCAAATCAAGTAAATTCATTCAGGAAAGTGTTCTCTAAATTGGGGACATGAAGCCAATTTTTGGTGCCAATTTAGAGAACACTTTGCTGAATGAATTTACTGAATTCAGTGATTGTTTTTTGCGGTCAATATTTCAGTTCAGTTATGTAAGGAAACAACATGGTCTGAAACACGCTAAAAATTACAACATTTTCAAGATGGCGATATCTCATGATCTGGCAGGCGACAGCGTAGGGCTATCGATCGTAATTCAATCCTTTGCCGGTAGGCGACTTACCAGCCTCGGTTATTTTTTGTTCAGATGACATTCCTCTACCTTTTGTTTTCAGGAAGATGTATTACAAACCTTTTGGAGGCCCAACATTTTTATCACATGTGTTCAAAAATTAATAGCCAAATTTCTTCAAATTATTTAGAGTTTTCTGGGTATATATAGCTATATCCCGATGTTTTATGGATATAGAATTTTCCTGATGTAAATCAACAAACGTTGATAGTGCTTACCCAGACTTCTTTCTGCCAATCCTTTTCAGATACGACTGGACAATGAGTTCTGCCAATCCTTTTCAGGTAAGCGAACGACTGGAGTGACTTCTACGGTGTCGTCGTGTCGCTAAGATGCAGGGAATTTCATCCAAGCAGGGCTTCCCGGTTCCTATACATTTACAAAGAAAACAAAATGAAAATCAAAAGTGGGTTTGGTTTTCCCTGACCTTGAAATAATGAGGCGCGTGCAAATTTCCTAAATTTTAAAGTTGCTCCGATTTGGATAAAAAATGGTGCAAATTATTGGTGGAGTTCATAGGATTAAATAAGGAATATTTTTGAATGTCTTAAATCAGACTGTAAATGCTTAGTTTCCGACCAGGGGCGGATTTAACTAGAAGGGAATTGTCAGCAGCTTAAGGTGGGGCCCGGGCGTAGCGAAGAAATTTTGAAAATCTGGTCTTAAAATGGTGCGATTTGGTGCATAGTTTTGATCCTGATGGTCATGCTGCTATCACCTATCGGAAAAAATATTTTATACCTTGAGGACACCAGTACAAATTGTTAATGGATAATGGAGCGTTTACACTTGTAAGGGGTGATTAAAAAAAGAATTTCCAGGACCCCATTTTTGTGTCTCAAAAAATCAGAGCCTCCTTTTATCCGTTAACCACACAGAAATCATTTTCAAGAGCAATATAACAGGGTGATTTTTTCATGGCCGTATAGCCCCACCTTTGAAGGGTAAATTTTTTTTCAGGCTCAGCCGGTTACATGTGATTGTGAACCGTTCCAATTGATGACAGGGGGACCTGATGCAAAGAGGATTTGACTTCGCGAAAACATATCAAACCACTGGGGCCCATCGTATTTTGGTAGGAAAAAAGTTGTGAACATTGGGCCCCCTATAAATCTTGGGGAAAAACAAAACACTCTGGCGGTGATTTTTTTCCTTTTTCCCCTTTTCCTTTTTAATTTTTTGGGGCCCTGACAGCAATATTTTAGGGGGCCCTGTGAGCAGCTGCTGACACTGATGAGTCTTAAAGGTGCAACAAGAGATTTTGAGGCACCCAGATATTGTGTCATAAAAGTAATTTCATATAGATTAGACACTCAATAGATCTCTTGCCTTGTAATAGGCTACAGAAATGTCTTAAAAGAGAGAAAAAAGGTGATTTTAACCTGCTTATATTTCAATATAAAACATGGGCTGAATTTTATATTTGCTCCTATACAAAATTAGAAATTTCACAATTTTTGTACCAAAGAAACATTTCTCAGCTCAATCCTTTCAGATGGGGATATTTTTGATGGAAGCTTTACTTCAGGGCAAAAATCAGAATTTTCACATTTTTAGGGACACCTGTTATTTGAAATCTCTCGTTGCACCTTTAAAACCGTCACTGTTTTCGATGTAGGGGGCACAGAAGGTCAATATCCATTGCATTCAATGGAGCTTGACCTAGTTTCCCCCCTACTTTGTTAAGCAAGCATTTTGAGACACTCAAAAATATTCCTTATTTTAATCCTATGTAGTGAATTTAGACACTTTACAGCAATTACTTCATTAAAGGGTAAGATAATGACGTAATTTTAATCATCATGATTCCTGCAAATAGTCCAGGAACTTTACCCCAAAACACATCATATGTAAAATTTCTTCCATTTTGGTCCTCAGTTTGATGACCAATCACAGTTAGTTGACAATATTGCCAAAATATCAACAACTTGTAAGAATATGAATATGTTTTAGCACTGATATCGTTTTATTAAAGTCTGACTCAGAGATTTCGAAATATTATTTTTTTGTGTAATAATGAAAAATAGTCAACTTGAACTAAAGATAGTTACCTAAAATGCACAATTCCGAAATTTGAATGAATCGGATTTTTCGTTTTGATGCAGTAAACATTTATGTGTAGTATTACGTCCCATAGGATACTGTGTATAACAAAAATTCCGGATCCGGAATTTTATAACAAAGTTGTGATTTTCTATATGAAGGAATTCGATTTACGCTTAACAATTTCACACAGTGATTAGTATATGGACAAGCATTATGTACATGCAAAAAACACGATTTTTTGGAAATTGAGGGCGCCCTCTCCAGGAAATCTCTGAGTCGGCCTTTAATGAACATGTGAACAATATAGGCAAGTTAGCCTATGATGAAAGGAGGTATAATTATGTTTATCACTGTAAACAAGGCTGTTTCGCATGTACACAGCGCATTTTGGTGCAATAATGCTTCAGATGATTTGATATTTTTTTAAAAATCACATCGCCCTGTTTGAATATTAAAGATGCATGCTGTGATTTGGAGATCATATTTGTGTAGATAATACATAAACACCCAAACCCTCAAAATACGCCCTAATCCTAATCCAATTTCATTGGATTTATATTAAAGTGTGCACCGAGAGATTTTACATACAGGTCTACCCTAAAACTTACTGATTTTTGCCGGAGGGTAAAGTTTCCATCAAAACTATCCGTAACCTGATAGGATTAAGCTGCGAAATGTTTCTTTAGGACACAAATTGTGAAATTTTCTAATTTCGTATAGGAGCAAATACGAAATTCCACCCGTGTTTTGATATTGAAATATATCAAAAATTTATTACACAGTTCGTCCTTGAAGCTCAGGCACAGGCCTCTGTGTTGTAATTATTGCCCAGAAAATAAAAACGAGATGTTTAATTTTCTTCACAATGACGGAATCTACAAGTAAGATTGTGTTCACACACCCGTCCTACTTCAGGTTGATAAGAGGTATACAAATTTCACATTTTTAAGTTTGAAACCTAACCCAAAAATGCATCTTAATAAATGTCTGATAAGAAACATCAAAATTGTATCAGAAGAAAATTAAAGATGCCCTCTTTTTAATCAATCGTAATCGCCTAATCAATGAACGGGGAAGGGAGGGGGGGGAGGGGCGTGAAGGGAAATCGAAAGCATAACTTTGTTCACTATGAAAAACTGTTATTTCGACGCGCAACTAAGACACCACAAAACAAAACAATGTCCTACAGTATAGCTTAAAAAACCATTGCTCCTTTTCCTCAGTATGGTAAAAATACAGGTTATTTTTATGGATTTTGGCTGAAAACAAAATAACAATTCGTCTTGTGTTTTTTTGACTACGTTACAAAATAAGACTTCCAACCTTCTGTTATGCGACAGAAGTCATGAGAACTGGGTGGCTTCTCTTGAAATAAACATGAGTAACACGATTGTGGACATTCACTAGACTTTATCTTTCAAGACCAATCAAAGATTTTAATTTTTGCCCTAATGTTATGCACGCTCCACGTATCAATCAAAATCCTGGCGAGTTTCAGTCGCTGTATATCGAGTTTAAACCCCGTCCCCGCCTTTGGTCAGAAGTATCCCAATTGACTGTTTCCAAATTATATTCATTACAGCTGCAGCGTGACCTAAAATCAAACATTCATTTTGGCCTCAAACAAGTCATTTCAAAGTACGACTTGATTGCTTTTTTCACAAAACCCACATCCAAATCAAGCGCGATGTCAGACATCCCATGAATCGGCCCGACTACAGAGGGCATAGTTTATGGCAATAGACCTCATCACTCATCCCAGAGACATTTGGTTAATGATTAGGTACCAATATCGACCTGGAGTGTATAATAGTGGGTCACCCTAAAATGAAACAGAATGGGAGTCCTGCCGGTACCATGCCGTTGGGTGTAGTCCTGGGGACCCCCCAAGTGCCAAAAAATGGGTTCTTGTTAGATGAAGGAGGTACCACTTAAATCCCCCACCATTGTGAGCCCCCTGCCACTCCTATATCAGCAGTACAAACGACAGACATTTTCCCCCGTTTGGAAAGGGTCCGCCAGACCCCGCACGAAGGACCCCCCCCAATTTGGCCAAAAAAAAGAAAAATATAAAAAAAATAAAAAAAATAACAAATTAACAAGTTGAATTTGTGGAATACCAAATGGGTCTACCGAGACAAATTGACAAGTTGGGACTGTGGGTACCAGACACTTCAAATAGCCGCCCCTAGACTCTGCTGCTGTCCAACTAGGCTAGCCTAGATATTGGGGGTACACATGAATCCAGTTTAATTAGCTATCCACCTCACAAAATAGAATGAACCCTGACGAACAAATATCTGCTGTCATAGGCCTACCAGACACCCTAAGTGTGCTGGGGGGCCCCATCTAGGCTAGCCTAAATTTAATCCATTGCCTTGGATGGTCCAAAAACTTTGTAAAATGCCCTTCGACTCAGGTAGGATATGTCGATGTAGGCCTATTAAAGATAATAAAGCTCAGGTGCGGGCTCACATGAAAAACTACAACCTTTGACTTGTGGAAAACCCCCCCAAAGGACTTGTATACAAAGAATATAAGTACCGGTTCGTACCTATATTGTCCATTCCACCACAACCATTTATAGTGGTATTAACTGTTGGCATGCCTATTTGGTAATGTCACTCTAAACCATTGGGACGCGTGTGGACGTTGGGATCAAAACGGCAAGAAATGGGTCAAATTCAAACATGATTGAAATGGTTATAAATCAAATGATGATATTTTAATGATGGCATATTACTATTATTATATACACATGTTTTGAGTCAATCCCACAAGCCACCAGTTTTGGGAAAAATTTCACTCAATAGGGTCATTGGGATAACATAAAAACTCCTATTCTTACACATAAAAACCCTGGACTTAAACACTCTTTTTAACCAACAAAGCATTAGACTTAGGGAATTTTTTGAATGTGATTATGAAATGTCTGGTGGTTCTTAAACTTTTGGAACACTTTTCATCCTAGTACTGACATGTGTTTAGTACCATACAGTACAGTATAGGCACATGTATGCAGCATGGGATTGATTCAAAACACCTCTGGAGCCATTTACGGTGTGCAATATTGGCAAAATGTACACTCTTGGGACACTGACAGTTGATTTAAACAGGCTGTACCAAAAAACAGACTTAAAATAGTTGTTTAACCCTGCTTCTTACCTAACTTTTTTAAACGATTATCAAGGGGGGGGGGAATTAAGGAACATTATAAAGCACCTGATTGATTTTATGATTTTGAGGACAAAGTGGATCGTTGCTGGTCCTCTTTCTTTTTTGTCCATTGATCATACAAATTTCAGTAGTATGGCGTCCTAATAATGTCAAAGTTTGCAAATACAGCAAATGTTAATATCAAAGACAGGGGGGGGGAAACGTTAAATCCAATTTTGACTAAAAGCTAGGTTATATCATGCAGTTTTAGCTCTAAATGATGGCAATTACTAGTTTTATAAAAATAGAGTTTAAAGCCATACTCTACAATATTTGCAAACATGACCAGAGCAATTATTCTTAGGGTTGCAAAAACCCCTTGCCCCCACACAATTTACTGTGATGGAGTCCTATATAACCCTGGTGAGGTACTCCTCTTTCTCATTTTTCTTTGCTAACATGGCCTGGAAAGGATATCAAAACAATCACATGGTACTTGAAGCTTTTTATATGAAAGTTTTTAAGCTCTTAGAGCAACCATAGGGTTTTTTCAATATTTTTGGCGTTGTCGATATTGATTACCTTGATCAAATAAATAAAACTTTTTCAATGTAGATTATTTTGTTCTTTGTCTGTATAAATGATTTTGGTTAAATTCACTAAGTATTTTACTTGCATTATTTTACATAGTTACTTATTTAATTTCAGGATTTGCACTAAGGCGCCATTACCATACAGAATTTGCCCTAAGCCGAGAGACATTCTCTCACGACATTCGCTCGCCAATGTTCGCTCGGTTATGGCAAGAGATGTTCTATTCATTCAAATGTCTCGTGGCGTGTTTAATTGCGTAAGGTAGAGCATTCGCTCCGGCTGCTCAGCCATAAAAACCTGGAGTTAACGGGCCAACAATACCCTAACCATTAGCAGTAATCGATCGACAATAAACCACTTTGTCAACTCTGGTGTGGCGGTCAACGGGGCGTTAAATGCTCTATACTGTATGAATGGGGCAGGACACGCTGCAGTTCTTTTTTGTTCTAATAGAATATTTGGCTTCTCTTTGCATTTATTACTACAGTATTTTTTTATTTGCGTGGAAATTTGCAGGCGATGGCGGCCAAAAACCTTCCTACTTTTAGGACGTTCGCCACTGGTTGTAACATGTAAACGTTGAAATCTTGAAGAAAATATCGGAATAAGGGTTATATGTTGCAAGGAATATTTTCTCATTCGCCAAAACCGATGGAGCTAGAGATAAGGTTTTTTTTTTAAATTTATATATTAATATGGCCGCCAAAGTACACCTGCAACCTGTGATCGACCACACCAAAGCCCAAAATCGTTTGTAGTTTGCAGTACATATTGCTGTACTCTAATTGATACATTTGGGTTGCGATTCATATAATGAATGAAGCTTAGCCACCATCGTCTGGAAAATTTCGAAAAACCACGGCGGCTCTACTATTCCCGTATTAAGCTGACCCCCTTAAAAAAAAATATACCCCAATTAGCTACAATTTCATTCACAAGCGTTTTGCTAGTACAAACCCTTGCATTCGAAAAGATTGGATTTTCTATCAAGCAAGATGTCTCATAATGGTATTTAAGTTAGGATTTATGAATAATCCCTGAGAATAACGCACATAATCAAACAAATCTCGAGATGCATAGTCAGTTGTTTTTAATCACTATTTTATTGCATTTTACAAAACCGCATATCGCTACGTTTATGTAACTTCTAGTAAATCTTATCTGTACATAACTAAAATCGTCTCCCACATTACATCTGTTTGTATTTTAAAAAACAACCCTTTTTTTAGGTTTTTGACGAATTTGGCATCTTTGTTCATCGTTTCTACAAATCCCAAAGTTAAAAATGTTAGGTCACATTAATAATCTTTATAATTATGGATTTTTTTTCTCAACTTAACAGATCTATCTGTGTTTTCCCATACTGTCGTATTTCCAAATCGACATTCATCTTTTTCTATATAGCGTTTTTTTTCGCGGGGTTCTATTTTGCCGATCAAAAAATAAACGATTTTTCCTCTAAGAGATCTATTTTGATGATTTTCTCTGAAAAAAGTCGTGTTTTCTAAAATACGACATCCTTTTATGCCCCCAATGCAATGCTCATCCAAAAAAAACGTCAGTATAATATATTTAAAATTTGTAGCACCAGATACACAACAAGTGTTATGTAAAATACGAACAGTATTGTTTTATTCCCAATGTAATTCTATCAAAGCATCATCAGTATATTATTTAACCATTTGTAGCAACATCTACAATTTAAACCAACAGGCAACCAAAATAAATTGTCCCAAAAAGTCACAAGCTTTTAGGATATCCAAAGAACATTTTTAGCTATTTTTGGTCTTTTGAACTTATTTGTTTTTGTTGGTTTGTCTTTGCCTGTTCCTCATTTGACATGCAATCTATTCTGATAAAATAATTTCCAGTCAATATCATAGAGAGGTTGATGTACATGTGTGGGCCTATGAATACCCTTATAAACGCCAACTGCAGTGCCCATGAAATAACACATTTTTATTACGGGAACTGTAATTCCGATTCCTATTATCATGATTACGCATACAACCCAATAAACATATAGCCTCTAAATATCTTAGATTAAATGGAGGACAATCTGACTTGCGATTAATTTTTTTAATCTACTAGTAGATTTATCTTTCATGCATTTTTTTGATTAGGATAGTGGGACATTTTTGCTGACTGCAAAAATTTTGAAAGGTTCAAGTGCAAAGCTTTCCAAGAAACCATTGGCAGCATGTAACACATATACAATTATATTCTGTGTCGTATGGCCTACAGCATTATCAACGGTATAGAGCACATCATTGCGAGCACTCTGATATATTTAAAAAGAACCTTGATTTTTTTCTTCTTATCATTAGTCTCCGAAGTCGAATTATAACAACAGAACAAACAAATTGTAATAATCGTTTTGAAGTCTACATTATTTCATTTTTCGCTTTAACACCAGTACAAGCTTTAACACTTAACCGTGTGATTGAGAAAGCGGGAAGTGTGGAACCCAATATTAGTTTTTCACGTGATATTTTTTACTAAATGTATCTTTCTTGATACTTATTATACTGTAAAAATGTTTTTTAGAATGAAACTTTTTGTAGTTATTTGGTAAGGACTGATTTAAATGTTTCAAAAAACCTAAGCATGTTGATTCCAATAGCTTGCGATTAAGAATATGACACTAAATATTTAGAATTAAATTAATTAAAAAAAGAAAAAACCTAAAAAATTTTTTTTATCAATTGAACTTTCTCGCCTTCACTTTGTAAACATTTAAAAAGCTAAACACGTTTGTCAAATTACTACACATTCAATTGTATACTGCACTATATACGGCTGAATAATGAAATGAAGTCCATCCACAAATCAATATGAAGATCATCTATTACATATAGCTGGTTTCTGTGAATAAACCATTAAATACACTCCCAAGCTGATATTTTCGTTATTAGTATTAACTGTTTCCAGAGAGAACGAAACTCACAGCAAGACCGTATGGCAAAGGAAAAAAGAAAACCCTCGTCAGTCAGTCGGGCTTTCTGCTTTTTCCTTTGTTTGGGTGATGCCGATTGCGTTATTATTAACCCTCGTCACCAAAGGAGGGCATTACAGAAGTGTATATTTTGATAACTGCTATTTGACTAGTTTAGGTTTATACTCTTAGTGTATCAGGTTTTTTAGATACGAAATTTCAAAAAAATCGTAAGCGTGTTTTTCTTCTGAAATTTGCGCCCGGCGTGGTGCGTTATCGTAAGCCGGCATTGATACTTTGCCTAGTCTGTCTGTTTTAGTGTCGAAAACGGGTATTAAACGCACCAAATTATGGAAAGGTTAATTGGCTTTCAACACAATTTAAACCAGTTTGACGATGGAGGTATTATAGTAACTATCAAAAAAAATAATTTCAATGGTTTGAGAACCGTGGAGTTATTATAGAAACTATAGTTTTATAGTTTACTATAGTAACCCATGGTTTGACCGAAGTAACCAGTTTTCGGAAAGTTTTACCAATAATGTGTGGAAAAACTTTTTATGCGAGTAATAATCCCAAACTACTTAAAAGTTTGAGCGTGTTTAGGTTAAAATTAATCATTAATTTTGAACTTTTTCACTCGCGAAGACGATTTTTCCTACCTTTTTTCCAGACTCGAAATGTGTTACAATTTAATAAAAAAATAAAAAGGGGCCTTTTGCATGTTGTAAGTGTGAGCAGATAAGGGAAATTACGGCTGTTCCTGTGGTGTCAATGGCTATTTGTGCAACAAGACACATGGTATTAATTTATATACACGTAGTCTATTTTGTATTAAAACATTATAGGCCTTTGTGTACGGCTTTAATTTTTTTCCGGTTAAACGGTTGTTTTATTCACTGACGGTTTTTAAACTCATTATCGGCCTCCCCTGGCAAACCTAGTAATAACAAGTAACCGTGGTCAAGTGGTGGCTTGCGCGTGCGGTACTTGAGAAAGTGTCCCGTCTTGTTATGATCGTATAAGTCATTTTTGGTCAGCACAAAAGAAAACGGGGGCAGTTAATAAACAAGTCTATGGAGGGTCGGAGATAAGTTCGCTCATTTCTCCGGGAAAGACAGCTAGGAACAATATCTTGTCATGGAAATGTTCGCTCTAACTGTCAAAGAGAATCTCTCTCCCGAGCGAATTGTGGTGCGAGAATGTCTCTCGGCTTCGGGCATTCTATGGAATGGCGCCTAAAGGATGCGATTGAAAAAAAATTAACATTTTTGCACATCCTGCTGAAATTACACAACAATATCAAAGTATTGTCATATCTAAGTATGTAAAAATAAATGTAACTAAAAAACTACTCGAATTTAGCCTAAATCATTAAAACATGGCTCGCAAATGCTTTATTGTATTAAAGCAATTTTCATGCAATACGGTAACTTGATAAATTAAATAAAACCCTTGTGTTTCATACAAATTAATCTTTTGGTTATTTTATTTTTAATTGAAGTTTGAATTCAGCCAATATTAATTTAATTAACTAACCTTAATTCAGTCAATATGCTGATATTGTTTAGCTATTGCCGAATCTGAAAAAGGTTGAGTATCTAAGAAAGTAATTTGACCAGAATTTGATACCAGAAATATTGTTAGAGTAGTGGTGATTTTGTTGAAGGAGCAAAATACAAGAGTTTAGAGTGGGATCTGATTTGTCTGAGAGTTTTGAGGTGCATGTGGTTGGCAATCAAATGGTTTTAAATGTGCGAGAAAAGTGGAGGGACTGAGGGAGAAAGTTTTGGAAATGGGAGAAGGCGTTTGAGATTTAGGGTCTGAAGGTAAACCTTGGAAGGACAAAAGTGCTGGTGACCGGGGTGGAGAGGGGGGTGGTGGGTGAGAATGCGGGAAATAGATCCATGGGAATGGCACATAAGATGAGAGAGTGACCCCCAAGTTTGGCAAGAAGATTTTTATGGTGTGGTAATTGTAGAAGGTACTGGAGGAATGGTGGAACAAAGAAAGTTGTGACTAGGTGGAATCGGTGAAGGAGTTCACGTACTTGGGTGAAAAGTTCGTTGGGGTGTGATGCGAGGTGGCTGTGACAGCTAAGTGATTAGGGTGGGTGAAGGTTTGGGAATGTGGGAAGGTGTTGCAGGGACAGATATCCTTTGAAGATGAAAGGTAGGTGTACTAAGAGTTGTGTGAGATCAGCAATGATGAGAGCGAGGGTGTGGTGTGAAGTTGATGGATAGGATAATACTTAGTACCTTGATGCAGCTGTTGGGTTTGGAAGAGTGATGGACCGTTTGGGCGAAGGCGAATAGTGTAACCTGTGGTATGGCCGCTCATGCTGAGGAAATGAAGGACATGTTTTTTAGAAGGGGCTTGTTTTTGAGTTTGAGTGGAGTTTTAAGGAGGAGAATGTTCCCAAGATTCCTTATAAGAATCCAGTGGAAGGAGGAAGTAGGAGGGTTGGGTGAGGATGGAAGATGCATTGATCGGGTGAAGTAAGAAGGGAGTAAGTGCGGTTGCTGGCGATGTGAGGGAATCAGGCACCCTCTTTCGCGGGATCAACCCGGATTTATACTTTGGATTTACTACCACTACTTTACTACAATAAGGGTGGGATTGCACAAAATGAACATTTAAAATGGCATATCCTGAAATTAAAAAAAACTATTAACTATTGTCACACCGAAACATGTAAATTATGTAACTAAAGTACTACCTGAATTAAACTGAAATCATTAAAAGTCAAAGAAACCAAATCAACTTTCATAGAAGTATATTTATTTGATCTGATCAATATAAACAGGCAAACATTTTTTTTAAAAAACAAAACTTGTTTCTGTAATGAACAGGGAGAAATTTCCTCAGGTGCGGGCTAAAAAGCTATTGGTAAAAAGCTTCCCAGGTTATGGTTTGATTACCCTTCCAGTTCTTAGTGAAAAACAACTAAAAGTAATGAGAAGGTCGTAGAGCACTTAATCAGGGCTATGACTGCCATCAAAGTGGGTTTGATAAAGGATCGTGGCCGCATAAGAAGAAGAGTGTACAGTAACATGGCTCTAAAAAACTCTGTTTATATAAAACTAGTAATTTGCATCATGATAGATAAAACTGCGTGAACATCTGATATACCTAGCTTTTATTGACCAAAAGGATTTTTGCTATTATTCACTGTGGAAATTGGCAATGTGCCGTTTGCAGACTTTATGGCGTTCAATGAAAGCACATTACTAATGACTGTTGGTATTTATTTTCATATCCAAATGGAAAGAAGTTGTGTTTATGTTACAGCTATTTAAAAAGGCACTGTCAGTGATCAAGAATAAGGTATGGAGATTTGAAAATATTGTGCACACTATGGCTCCTAATAACTCCGATTTTTAAATCAAGCAACAGGTATTTTGCCATATTTAGAGTTGAAATTGAAAAACTGCAATGAAAATGAACTATTCCTAGCTTCTTTTGAAAGTAGTTGGGGTTCGCCCCTATTTAGACTGTGAGTCGTGTCATTGACCAAGTTTGCTGATCATACTTTATGAATCATGGGTATTTTGCACTGATTTGGTTATCATGGTAAAATATAGCTATCCCTGCTATCACTAAGCATTCTTGTGCTCATTAATCAAAATCCCAAGGAGTATTTCATTTTCTTAGGTATGGCATAAGAGCGAGTGACAAGTCACTTGTCCCTGGAGTACATTTTCAATGACTAGAGCTATTTTACCATTTAATAATGTTAAATTTTCATCTTTTTGCCATTTGATCCCAAAGTCACACATACCAGGTTGGTGTTAAGATGACATAAGCCAAATAGGCCACTTTACAACAATTAAAGGTATCATAACCGGATTATGAGAGGGGAAGGGGAAAAATATGATTGACAAAAATCATGGATTTATATTTGTCTTTGCACCGGTCAGATTATTAATGATAGTAAGCGGGATGCGAAGAATGTTACGCGGCACATTGGATTATTTATTTTATGGGCAGGTATGTGCATCTTTTCGTTAAGACAAAACAGCAGTGGAAATGGGAAATATTCAAAGGTTTGTAGTTTTTTCATGTGAGCCATAAAACCTTGATGAGTATTATCTTAATAGGCCCTACATAGACTAGCCTAACCTGGGTCGTCGAAGGGCTTACAAAGTTGGTCATCCAGAAATGGATTAAAAATTTGGCTAGCCTAGCTGGGCCCCGAGGGAACATGTAGGTGGTCTGGGAGGCCTAGACAGCAGATATTTGTCTGTCATGGATCATTTCTATATTTGTGGGTGTGATGAATGAAAGAATCATATAAACTTGATTTGATGTGGTACCCCAATATCTGGGCTAGTCAGGTTGGATAGCAGATCTAGGGAGGCCATATTTGAAGTGTCTGGTGCCCGCAGTCCAACTGTCAATTTGCCTGGTATTACCCATTTGGGTATTTACAAATTCACTTGTTAATTTTGACATTGTTTCTGAGTGGTACCTCGCTCGTCTAAGGTAGCCCAAGTGGGGGTCCCTTTGGTGTGTGTGTGTGGGGGGGGGGGGGTCTGGCAGACCTTTTCCAACGGGGAAAATGCCTGTCGTTGTGCTGCTGATTGCATGGACAGTGGGCTCACATGCAGTGGTGGATTTAACCTCCCTTCATATACCCAGCACCCATTTGGCCACTTGGGGGCCCCCAGGACCACACCCAATGGGTGGTTACCTGGCAGGCTCCCTTTCTGTTCAGTCAGGTGGTGGCCCCCCAAACATCCCAGTGTCGGATATTGTACTAGCACTGGGCTGATGCCTCTGTGTTTGCCTTTGGGTCATGTGTCGTTAAATGATCAAATTTAAATACACATTTATCTAGAGTGTATATGTTGACTATGGTTACCACCCCCTTTTTATGGAAAAAGGGAATGGTGGAAAAAGACAATGTAGTTACTATTCCCGGTATGGGATAGTTCTGTATTATTCTTTAGACTGGAGTGATGCATCTAAATGTTTTAGTGGTACTTTCATATTTAGCCTAGCCCTAGAGGGGCCGAGGGCACTGTAGGGGGGTATGGTAGGCCTAATGGTTAGCAGATATTGTTCTTGTCATAGGTCATTCTATATGCTTGATGTGTACTAGATCATTTACATTAATTTCAGCTGGTACCCCAATATCTAGGCTAGTTTAGATGGACAGAAGAGCCTAGGCGGCCATTTTTGAAAGTGTCTGGTTATTGGGTCCAACTGCCGATTTGCTGGTATAAACCTTTTGTACTCACAAACTCAAATGATTAATTTGACACTATTTAGGAATGGTACCTCGCCATCTAAGCTAGCCCAATTTGGTTTTGGTCCCTTGGGGGGTGTGGCGGACCCTTTCCAACGGGAAAAATGTATGACAGTTTGTGTGCTGATATTAGGCGTGGAGTGCGCACACTCATGGTGGTGGATTTAAGTGGTACCTCTCTCGTCTAGGCAGACCCATATTTTGGCCTTTGGGGACCCCCTAGGACTGCACCCCAACCAAGGACCGGCGACTCCCATTTCTGTCATTTCAGTGTGACCCCCTATATACTCCCAGGGTCAGATATTGGTACCTAAGTCATCTAACCAAATGTCTCTGGGCTGATGCTCTACAAGGGAAGTCGACCGGGGCGGTTGAAGTTTTGAAGGTCCGTAATCTCAGTAATTCCGGTAACAGGGAACCATTCAGACGGCAAACACGATTTGCTGGAGCGCATGCGCAATATCAATAAGTTGCTAAAGACAGGTGTGGACTCTTCAATCAGATGTGTGAAGCGCTCATTGCGAGTCGATCTTCACCCGGATCGTAAACATTAAATATGGGGTTAAAATCATTACTTCTAAAGTTCAGAAGTTGACGTGTGTGGCTTTATATTTACAGAATCTCAGTATACCTGGTTTGACCAGAACAAAGGCTGTTTTAAAAGGTACAGTTGAAAACCCCAGCTGCTTCAATGTCTAGACTCACTCAGTCTCAGCTTTTTGAACGGAAAACCCGATTATCGCTAACTTTGGAATGAACATTTTTGCATATCTTTAGTTCTTATGAATTATTTTAAGTTCTACTCAAAATTTACTTAGATTTCGAAATCTCTGAGCCAGCTTTTAAATGATAAAAGCTGTTAAGACATGAGAATACAGTATGATTTTTGATGATTAGGCGAAATGAGTGGACAGTGACCGATTCCTGATGATGGCAGCATAATAATAATTAGGCATAACAGTGCGCAGTGAGAGACTTCGGGCAGGATTCTGGCGCTTTATAAATGGTCCATATTATTTGGGAAAACCGGTGTAGAATTATAGTCTGTCCGGAGAGTACTCATCGTCCGGGTACATGGTAAGGAATAGGCACTCAATTCATGCCTCTTCACGCAATATTAGTTCCCAGCTTTATTCCGTTTGTCTATGGAGCCGAATGTTGGTTCCCAACGGACTTATTTGATTCACACGGTACTCTCTTTACGAAGATTATCCAAATGGATGGCTGTTTAACTCAAAATTTTGTATAATCTGAGTGTTGGTGATATCATGCGATTCCAAGTGAGGGAGAAGAGAAACCCACGGCAATATCTGGTACGCAATGTTGATGTCAGAGTTGACCAAAATACCCCATCGCAGCATGTGCTTATTCCGTTAACAAGCTGTATTACGTCAGTGAGTTAGGTGGGCAATGACGTCACAGGTGACTAAACAAGACAATCCCAAAAACCTAAAAATTGGACCATGAATGCTCGGTTTCACCCACCTTTTAGCTTTTCTTGATTGGAATTCTGAAATTATGGTGTTGTGACGGGCTATGAGGCAGACTGACTATCCAATGATTGCAATGATGCATTAGTCCACAAGCGTTCAGTCCGAGTTGCGGCGATAAGATATTCCACGTTGGGGGGTCGTATCTGAGGCTGTGTCTGGACCAAAGCTGTCGGTGTATGGCAAGCCAAAAGGCCATAACGTATGCCGCAACACTTGCGAGAAATAGTAGCCAAGCTTTGCCAAAATTTCACAAACGCGTTGCGGGTTGGCCAATTAAAATGATCACTTCTGTGACGTATTTAAAAAACTAGACCCACAAAGCGTTGCAAGGTATCTAAGCAAACGCGTGTGGAAAACTCACCATGCGTTGAAGCCTTCACAACGCGTTGATGCGAGATTACAAACCCGTGCGATCTTACAACGCGTTGCGGAAGGCCCACAAGCATAAGGGTCATAACGTATTGCCGCAAGGCTTTGTGAGGAGAAAGTAGCAACGCGTTGTGGAGGCGAACAGTTCTGCAACGCGTTGCGGCGTCGGCCAATCACGATCATGAATTTCTGTGACGTCTCAAAAAATAGATCCACACCGCGTTGCGGGCAATTACGTTATGACCCTTATGGCTTTCAACGCGTTGTGCAAGCCATCACAACGCGTTGTGAAGGTTGATGCAAAGCTTTGTGAAGGTCGCAAATCGCAAAGCGTTGTGAAGATTTATATTTTGAAAAATAGTTACAAGAAATTCATGATTTTGATTAGACGACACCCAACGCGGTGCTGAAATGTAGAACGCGTTGCGAAAATGTCGCAACGGTTGTGACTTTCTCACACGCGTTGCGGCAATACAGTATGACCCTTATGGCGTGGGACCTTAGCAACGCGTTGTGAGCTCGCAACGCGTGTGAAGTTTGCAACACGTTTTGCAAAAGTATCTAGCAATGCGTTGTGGGTTAGTTTTTTTAATACGTCACAGAAATTTTACGATTTGGACTGGCCAACACCCGGGCCCCCCCCCCCCCAACTTGGTTGCTGAATGCCGAAACGCATTGCCGAAATGTCGAAAACGTGTGCAGCAATACTTATGGCCTGTATGGTCTTGCATTGTCGTTGTACCAACTTATAGGTTTGTACAATGTTGTATATGGCCGTGGCTGGTTCAGATGGTTTGACAGTAGTCTAACAGTGAAAGCCATAACACCAACATGCTAGATAGTATGAAAATTTAAAACACATATACACAATGCATTTTGGCAAGTGCATTTCAAGAACGATGACCAGTCTAGCCTTGGATGGTGCTGGTGATTTGCATAGCATCGCCCACCACCAGCCCCCCGCTCAGTCCCAGCATCACCAGCACATGCAGTTCATGGCAGTGCAATTGGCATGGCGCTGCAGCATGAGCTCCCGGACAACAGCATACAATGCACCTGCACGCAATCCTCCCTGCCCCGACTCCCTCCAGAGCCTTTAATTCAGCATCGTTTGTGGTTTATTTACGATGTTGATATGAAGCAAATCGGGAGTTCAACATGTATACAACATCATCACCGGACATCGGGCTCGGTGAGGGCAAGATATTTGGCGATGTCGGTGCAGAGCTAAATACCCCATTGTCCATCTCTGAACAAAACATCCCACAAAGCTTACTATTCATCTCTTCCCACGCGATTCAGTAATTGTGGTCTGTGAAGAGAGAAAGGCAACGGCCAATTTGAAATTAACAATCGCATAAACTATTCAAATTCAAATTTTTTTTCTGCAAAATTTCTTATCCACATTTTTTGTGGGAGAGAAAGATGAGAAACGTTGCTCCACAATATCGTTTGTTACCTATATGATACAATAAAAGCCTGTATTAGAGGGGCTTTGGTAGATTAAATGGATTGATGATAAACGTGTCCCAAAATGAGCCGATTTTACGGATACGGCCGGCATTGGTCTTACACACATTTCGCAACCTCTAAATCCCAACTTTAAACTAACAGAAAATCAATGACCGTTCGCCGCCTGGCGTCGACCGTTGTCAAAATTAGTGCTACCCTCTTGCAAAACTGCAAAAAAGAAAAGAAACACCAATTCAAACCCATTCCAATCATACAAAATGGCTTGTGCGAAGTCCAAGATTTTGATCAAGGGTTCTAGTATTTGTGCACCGCGGTGCATGACCTCGCCGCATGCAGACAATTCACCGTAAGACGTGGAAGGTTCAGGGAGATTCGTACGTAAAGTCGTTTACCTAATCGCATTTTCATATTCCTTCACCCTTATGAAGCCGTGAATTCAATTTTAGGCAATCTACAAGAATCAAGGAACCTAGTCAACCACCATTTATCGCTATATTGGTGGATTTGAATGCAGGAGAGGAAACGATAGAACACCAAATCGACTCAAAAATCGCTGTGTTGGCTCTGTGCGGCGTGAAGCGCGTCATTGCATGGTACATGTAGTTGCATTTTAAAATCGCCATTTTTGTAAAACATATGAGTCATAATGTCAGCGGGAAATTCAAAAATTGGCTAAACAAATCTATCATTGATGTAGGTTTATCTCTTCCATTCATGATAGAGGAGATCGAGATATACACGGAAATGTTCATGTTGAAGAGGCAGGACTCAGTGAAAGAAGGTTCTGGTAACAAAATAATAAAAATAAATATGAAAAAATACAGATTTCAATGTAATAGCTGTTGTAAGTATGCACAAAAGCAGCTATCAATTTCCCAAGGGTATTAATCATAACTTCCACATTCTTGGTTCCAGGGAAAGTGTACAGCGATGCCTATCAGTTTGAACTCTATGTGCCGAGTTCCATAAATCATCGTTGTAAAGAATAATCTTGCTTTGTTTATGTCCAGAATAAATCATGCCGAGTTTTAAAAAAATGGACATGATTTTTTTCAACATGTGCCAAATGGGACATGATTTTTTCGCAACATGAGCAAAACTCGACATGATTTTTTCTACAACATAGCAAACTCGACATGACTTTTTTCTCCAACATGAGTGCAACTCGAAATGATTTTTTTTCTCAACATGAGCAAACTCGACATGATTTTTTTTACACATACACCAAAAATCATTGTCGAGTTTTCTCATGTTGAGAAATAAAAAAATCATGTCGAGATTTGAAACGGGACATGATATATGTCAAACTTCACCATATAGAGAGCAACCACTCGATTGTATAGAGGTTGCAAAACTGGACATATTAGGCTGGTAAACTCGACATATACGCTGCACACACCGAACATATGGCGAGGAAGAAAGGAAGGAGAAAAAATCGATACACAGCGCGTGAAACTCGACATGCGCGGGAAAAACTCGCCATGATGTGATACGGTGGAGCGTAAAAATGGACATGATTTATGTCAAACTCACCATATAGAGAGGCACACACTCGATGTATTCTAGAGGTAGGAAACTGGACGTATAGCGCTGTAAACTCGACATATAAACGCTGCCACAATCGACTATGGGAGGGCAAACTCGATACACAGCGCATGATGAAATTCGACCTGCGCGGGAAAACTCGCCATAATTTGAGACGTGGAGCGTGCCATATAATTTGTATATCAGGACAAACACATCAGAAAGAAAAAAAACCGTTTGTTCTTTCATAGATGAGATCATGTCGGCATGTTTCTCTTGAAAAGTTTTTACCC
>JAMKCH010042440.1:0-12484 GCA_023653785.1 Ophioderma brevispina | reverse complement strand
CAAACGCCGATGTGAACAACATCTCCTAAATCTCCTATGACCTTTCTATTCTGCCCATTTTGATTCGATCCGAAATGTATTAACCAATACTGCTTTAATGTTTTGTATTCTTAATGCCCAAACTGTCTTTCAAATCTGACAAACGCACCTTTTCCACAGCACTGAACACATATAGATATGGCATATGAAACACCCCCAAACAACCACGCCTACACGCCCCTACCCACAAAAAAAAACAAACACAGCTAGAAACACACCCCGCGTCCCGGCCCCCTTCCCCCACCCAACCCACATCCACAATTCATCAAAACACGGGTTTGCAAATAATGTTAATAATTCTCTTGTGTTCAACATGTGAACTTGTGAGCATTCCGACTTTTGAAGTCACAAAAAGAGTTCTGTGTCCGACGACGATTAAACAAGATTTAATTTGATAAGAAGTGGTCGTGCATTTTCTTTTTGCCTGTTGGCACTACATTATAACATTTGACACTTTCTAAACTCTAAAGTCAATCGTTATATTTCAACATTTGAAAAAAATACCATTTTGTACGCATGGGAGGTTGGCTACTCCAAAACACACAATCTGATTTTGACCCAAATCGTGACCGATATTGTTTTCTTTTCTTGTTTCATGTTCCAGAGTTATGTCTTAGGTGTAATGGACGCTTGCCTGACAACATTTCTGGCGATGATACGGCATCCCATTTTTTTTTTTTTTAAGGAAAAGCAAATCGACAGAAAAATGGATTGGTGTGTGAAAGTTGATGGCCACGGTGTACTTTCATCAACATACTGCTTTCTGAAACTGAAAATCGTAGATAAACCATATGTCCCTGACACTATAATTATAATATACTACAAAAAGTTCATATGAAAGCTTTCGAACGCGTACGCTTCGATGATACCTTTTGACTATACCAGTAGTTTTTTTTTACTGTCTGTTCAATTAACTAGACGTCTGGTTTTTATTAATTATTTCAAAAAAATACGCACGTTCGAAATAGATCACGAAAAGAAAGTTGTGGATATCTTTGGACGCTAAGACGTTTTTTTAACATGTCCAAGGAATGGCACCTTTTAAAACTTCAAATCGATTGAAATTTGGGTATTTTGCCCTCGTTTTGAAAATGAGCGAATAAAAGTTAGGTACCATTAGTAATTACGTTCAGTGGATGTTCCCTTGAATCCACTTTGTAGGTTGTAAAAGTTGTTGGAGATGATTCACGATCAATATTGTCCGCCACTGGTATGAAATGAAATGCCAACTTTTTCAACAGGATCAATCCGAACCGTTGATGATTTGCACTGAATTTGTGCAATACAAAAGAGATGATATTCAAGGTGTCACACGGCATTAACTTGACTGGACGGCATTACAGGAGGCGTGTATGATTCTTTTGTTCATAACCAAATGAATAAAACAACAGGACCGCTATTAAAAGAATCGGTATTTCAACGATGGCATTTATACCCATGCATTAATGGACGCTGCTCAAACACCTGGAATCAAAGCAAGTCCACGAATCAATAATTGTTCTTATAAACGTAGTTTTGAAGCGCCCCTAATTAATGAATGGGCCTGCCATCACAGTTCCCCAGAGTCAAAAGTCACTATTCACCTGGACCCAGTTTGTTGTCGTTTGCCAAAAAATCAGTGTAATTGAATAAAAATCCAAGAAGAATTTGTTTTTCAAGTTGGAACCAATAATTTTGTTGGGTCCAATGATGAATAACAACTTTCTTTCGGATTTTTTTTCGAAAGCGTATAAATTTTTAATAATTAATTAAAACCGGACATCTAAGTTAATTGAACAGCAATAGGTGGAATTTAAACGTGCATTTTCAGAGTCTGTTTATACACCATTGATTGATTAAGCTTGGCTCATTAATATTTAGTCAATTTGTGAATTGGTTATTTCGAATTTCTAATATATAAAAGGTCACCTTTTGCATTCTCTTCCTGTTGAATAATGAATATGGTTATCAAGGAAGGCGAAATTTATGAATTCATTCATATTTTAGACGAATCAAAATTGCAAGACTTTAACGTCCTACTTTTATTATCATAGAGAAATTATTCAATGGTAGATAACTAGCGCTGTCAAATACTTCGGAACCTTACTTTACCCGTATCATATGAGCATGCCATTTTTACTCAATCTGTGAAGGTGGGCTTGGGACTGAAAAGTTCCTTAAAAGGTATATCTTCTCTTTCTTGGTTTAAACATCGAACCTTGTCTCTGAGGTCTTTCAACTGTAGACCAGACTTTTGGTGGGTTAAAAGTGGTCTATCTGTGGGTATCCAACAATCATTGGCTTTCTTCAGCATTTCAGGGGTTCTTTGGTGTTAGAGAATGAATCCATCTTTGTAGTTACGGCATAACCATATGTATAGCTTCCTCTAAGTGCATTCTTGCAGCGTGTCCTATGCTTTTCTTTTGACACATGGCTAGCAATGCATTTGTGTTCATGATGAGTTGTTTTTGAAAATCCTGCGATATGGAAAGTAGGCCCCCTTGTAGGTACATCAGCCGCTGTTTTCACATTGGGCTACAAGCTGTCAGTACTTCTTCGCGGCATGATGTCCTTTCAGAGTAGATGATGATATCATGGCTCTTTGCTACCTCTGCAATTTAAGAAGGGCAAATCGTTTGATTATGTTTTCCTCATCCATCGTTATTTCCAGTCAATTGACATTCTGAAAAAAAAAGAAATTTCCCGCATTGAACCTTCCTTGCACTCGAACAAGTGACCTTTTATCAAAAGATCAGAAGTGAACCTAACACCCTAAATTGGTATTGCACCATTGCGTTGAAAGACATTAAAATATGATTTAGAAGCTCGTTCAAACGCTTACATTGAAATTCTTATGATCACAAATATCTGTCCTATTGTTCTTGAACTTCACTTCCAATTTATAGATATTACAATATTCACTTAAAATAATACTTATTACAAACCCAATCTTGCCACACTGGCCCCCCCCCCTTTGAAAATCACAAAAACTGACCTGTTCTGAGTTCAAACATTTCATTAGGTATCTGTGATTTCGGACCAGCTTGTAATTTGTAACCCTTCTTCAATGTACAGTATCTCTGGAGGGAGTGTCAAAATGAGATGGATGTAAAAACATAGTGAAGAATAGGGAATGTACTTTTAAACGATGTTAACATCGGGACGACAAGAAATCGTCAGTGAAGTGCAACAAAGTGATCTACATTTTCATGCTTTAACAGGAAAGCATTTTGTTTCATTCTTTGTGACTTTTCAAATGAAAATATTCTTACACACATAAAATGTATTTTTTTAAATAACTTATAAATATTGTTTTTCCATTAGGGGGGGGTTCTCCCGCGCTAATGGGAATTTTTTTTCCACTGCAAAAAGTGAGATATTGTAAAGCCCATATATGCTGTAAAGTCTTATCTTTGAAATCTTTTTTATTTCGATTAAAATCCGACTCTTGTTTCCGAAGATATGACTGATAGGAGGCGACAAAAACTTGGCAAAAGCACATTTTGTCAAATACTTTGCATGTATTAGTATTTCAAACCAGTGATATTAACATATTTTTCAAAAATAATTATAGCTTGTGAGTTGTGTTTTCTTTGTAAAGTCTAATTGAATTGTTAAATAACTGATAAAGATTAAATATAGCCCACTTTTAACATACTGCGATACATTTCTTATGTATTTCTTATTTCCTCACCTGCTATATTAAAAAAATTATTTCAAAAAATTAATAACAAAGCTAATTATGCATTTTTTCCTCCCGGAATGTCTTCAGCGAAATTCTCCCCAAAACCCCATTAATGTACGTCAAACGGTTTGAGTTACGTTTGTTCAAAATTAGCCAATTCACAGGCCTAGCATGGTACCATGGCAAACAGGTGAAAATAAGACCGATTTTGACAAGTTCAGGTCAAGCTAAATGATGGTATCATTATATGTATAGGGGACATTTTAGGAAATATCTGAAATCGCTCTTGAAATTCCAGAAATAGCGGTAGATAACCCTCCACTTAAGTCGACTAGTTAAGAAGTAATTAGCTAATCAAAAGTGGGCGTAAACTACACACGTGATTTACCGTGTCGTGCAACAAAGTCCTATCTACCAGTTACGACTTTGTGGGCTCAACAGAAAGTCAAATGTTAGTCAACAAAGTCGTATCTATACCACTAGGGACTTACTTAGCCTATAACTATGCAATAAATTGGGCTTCTACTTGAAATCTATGTTGAATTATGAGTATTCATTACTTTTGTAAATTAATAAGTACTGACCGTAATATTGAGTGGAAAGGTGGTAATACATTTTTGATATGTTTTTAAGGGGTTTTCTGCGGGGTCAAAATGAGCATTAAGTAGATAAAAAATGAAATTGCTCTTTTCACAAAAAAATGGGAGATGTTTAACTTATACACCCCAAGTTCTGAAAACCCATCCGCTTTACACGATGTAAAATCGTTTCTCCTACTAGTTTTTTTTTCCCGGGTCGTGCAACAAAGTCGTATTTAACCATACGACTTTGTTCAGCGCACCGATAGAAATCAATGTTGAGTGCAACAAAAAGTCGTATCTACATCAATAGGCATATTTAGTTACTAAACTCTGCGATAATTGAGACTGTCACCTGAAATGTAGATCAAATTAAGCGTAATGAACTAATTTTTATTATGTGAAGAACTCAATTTCGCCAAATATGTCAGTTACGACATTGTTGCCACTCACATGACGTATTCTTCAATCCTGGTTTTTTTTTATGACACACGCTGTAGTAGCTGTTCAATGGTACCAAGAATTGTTAGTGTATGCGCCCTAATCCAAAATGTATGACAGCGTAATAGTTTCCTCAGGCACAGTGTTCCCGTACTTCCATAGGGCACCAAATTGACCTAACAAAACTGAGAAATTAGCCCAGTAGGAGACAAAGTAAAGGAAAACAAACGAAAACGCTTTCAGTCAGTCCTTGGCCATTTTTTGGGATGGAAAATGAGTCAATTTGACAAAAAATAAAGAACACAAGGAAAGCTTAGTCATTTTGCTTTTTTTGGGTGGTGGTAGGGGGTAAAATGAGCCCAAAAGTGATTGTTGTTAGCGTGAAACCTAGGCATGCATAAAGTCATGAACACACACAAATTTGTATGAGTAACTGGAGAATTAGTCAAATGGCGGACGAAGTGTGAGTTAATGGTTTATTATACATATTAAATTGATGTTATGTGTTATAAAACTTCCTAATTTTAAATGTTTATAAGATCACTATCTCTATTACCATATGGAGTTATTGGGATTACGATTGTGTGGCGATCAACCACTCGATACATGACCGTCGAGGTAAAAAAGATCCTCTTTAATTTGAAGCTACAAAAAATGTAAATTCACTTTCCAAATTGTATATAGCGTGGACCTTCTATAAAAGAAGAGGATAGGGCGCCTTGTTCTCTATCCCAACTGGCGCCTATTTATTTTATTGCAAGTGGATATTCAAGAGGATTTATAAAATATCTTCTTTATCAAAGGAATGTATTAAAGAAAGTCACTTTTGTGTGATATCACTTGAAAAAAATGGGAGATACGGCACGTTTTTCATTTGGCAATATCATGGACGGATATATTAATGAGATGGCACCAAACTCCTTCAAACAGTAATCAAGTTCCAAAATACGTGAAGGGAAAGCATATTAAAATTCAAATTCAAGAGAGTATATGTCACTGATATTAGGGAAGAAGGGCGGTGTGGTATTTTGTCTTTTGTCGGACACAATTAAAATCTCCACAAAATTAATTCACAAAATGATTGCGTAAATCATTATCAGAATATTTCAAAGATATATCTTGCAGGACCTGTTGCGCTTTGTTGTTTACGCAGCTATTAGCGTGGGTTCAAAATTGGTCACGAAATAATGCGGTATCTGTTTGTGTCACAAACAACTAATCGTCAGCACTTACTTCTTGTGCCAAAAATGCGTAGGATTTGGTAACTATATCGCTACTGGTAATGAGTAATATTGATTACGATGAGAATTCAAACGCATACTGAACGACTTATCAATCAAACCAACGCAGCCGTGACTTCAAAATGACCAGCTCATCGGACACTCAGTCGTGTTCGTAATTGTATTAAAAAGCAGCGCAGCGTCGTGACACAAGACAAGAATCGACAAGAATCTAATATTTCGAGACGTTCTCTCATGCAAATAATCACTTAATCCAAAAGATCAAAAGGTTACCAAAACATAAATTATCTTACCACAAAAGAGGCTAATCTGGCTAAAACTAACATGTGTTAGTAGATATGCCGCTATTCATTTTACACATAATCTTACTCAGAATCGTTCTAGTCGGTTGCACTACTACTGAGTCTGAGTATTGATATCTATACTATTTATAAATGAAAGATATCATTGACATCTCTGCGTTTATTTATTTATCTACAAAAACAAGAACAACAAGCGTAACCGACAATAAGCGGTTTTTTCGAAGACATAGTTTCTACTATGCATCCATTTTACAATGTCTGTCTAGCGTTGCGAGGTGAGTCATAATCCGAAACCCATCAATTATCCGTTTCAGACACGTCAATTTTAGGCGATAAACACCATAACACAACATTTGGAAAATTCAGAAAAAATAGTAATGCAACGTATTAGGATTGGTAAACTACAGGTCCCACGAAATATTTTAATAAATACTTTCCAAGTGAAGTCATCAGGATCATATTACAGGCACTGGGTCGATAAATTATATCTCGAAAGAATGTCCCACAATCAATGCGGCCTTTACCATAATTACGGGGTCCGGTGGTTCAACCATCCCTAATAAACTTTAAAGCGGTCGTCAACTCCCCAGCTGGAATACAATGGATTTCCCTACTTTTTCCCACTTCTCTTTTGATTTTTTTACATTGTATTATTTTATTCCACCCCCCCCCCACCCAAAAAAAAAATTTGCTCAAGACCTCCAATTTTTGTATCAGGCGAACCTGCGGTGAGGATAGCCCTCGCCTCAAACACTTAACACATGTAGCCTATTAATGGAATCAGAGGGTGTTTTGAATCATATCCCACCAAGCACAACGTGTCTATACTGTTACTGTATGATCACGTGTTAGTACTTAAAAAGACACGAGGACTTCCAGAAAGACAACAGACCCAGATTTTTTTCGAACCCGTTTTTTTTTTCATATTTGGAAGCATACCAATGGACTTTTGTAGATCACACCTGAAGCGAAAAGCCGAATACTCCGTCTCTATGTGAAAATGATCATTTGTATTTTCTGCGTGCCCAGACAAAAAAATCGAGCATAGGGACGATTTACGATAGCAGGCAAGTCAAACAAGATTTGTGGTTTCTTTGCACTGGTTTGTCAATAAACCTTCGAAAAACGTTCTCGGTAGGTGGTCTACAACGTCACAGTGCAATTTTAGTGAAAGATTCATCTTTAAAAGTGACAGAAAACGATTTTTAGGATACAAATGTTTATGAAGTTCATAACCACAGGACATGTCATAAACATGCTAAACCATTCCTTGTAACTATTACATTTGGGTTAAAATGAGTGTAGAGTCGACCCTTAACTGAAATTTCCCACAACCGGTGCATTATGGGATGAACCCAATACGGCCCTCTGTGATTGGAATGATCAACCTGACAAGGAAACAAATTAAACAAAACAATGGTCCCACATTGAATCCACGCTTCTATTAGCCGGTATATTACAACAATATTCAAGTAATCGAACCTCGTGGACATACATGTACAATCTCTATGGCACGCACAGGCGTCAAAAAACTCCAGTTTACAAAAATACGTCCAGTTTACAAAAATGACGGGCGAGATTGCAAAAAGACGGCGAGTTTACAAAAAAGGACGGCGAGTTTACAAAAAAGACGGTCGATCTAAAAAAAAAGATGCCCAGATTTTCGCGCCCAGATTTTCGCGCTCACATTTTCGCGCCCAGATTTCGCGCACCAGATTTTCCGCCGAGAAGCGGCCGCCATGGAAGTTAGATGGGCTCCAGAATACTTACCCATGAATAAAATAGTTTATAAAACCCGGTTATATCCGGCTGAATAATGCATCAATGTCCATGGTTTCAATAAAGACACATAATGCATCACGTAAGTTGAAAGATACTTTTGTAACTTTTTAGCATGCAACGATTAACCATATTTCCTGCACAACCAAAATTTTCATATCGAAGTAACTTGTGGGTAAAGAAAATACACTGTTGTGGATGCCATGTCGACCCCCTATCAGCATATCCATAGTCATATACAAATTCAATTTAAAATGATGGCTTGTATACAGTCATCAATTGTTATTTTATTTAAAAAAAAAAAAAAAAAAAAAAAAAAAAAAAAATAAATACAAGTGGAATCTTATATATAATTTTTCTCTAATTACAGCATGGATTATTTGTGTGCATGTGAACAAGTAGGCCAACAGGGAAAAAGGAACAGGTTACAAGCCCTCCAACATGTTAAGGTGAAATTTGACTCCTTACGGACACCTTACGAGCAGTTGTTGGAGGTTGAAATATTGCTGTTGAATGATTTAGCAGATTTTTCTGCTCGCATACCTTTTCTTGAATTGACCATTTGACCTAAGGTATGGCAGTTTATTACTGAGATTCCCCCATTCATATTGAACTTTTACTGTACACATGCAATGATCAAAGCATTAGAATGCTTTTGCAAGACGTAGGGCAACCCACTGTTTCCAGATCCTAATGCTTTGGTTTCCATTTACACTGGACCTTCCGAAAAGTAACACACTCTGGTTTTTAAATGTAGATTTATTCAGCACTCTCTAGGGTAACGAGTGAAAACTATCACTCCGAAAAAAGAGTGAAACGCTTGTAAACCACCCCAAAATGAGTGGTTTTGTACTTGAAAAAGAGCAAATTTCCACTCAAACGAGTAAAATCACTCCAAAAATGAAAAAGCGTGGATTTCCACACGTTTTTTAAACCATGGTCCAATTAAAAAAAATTATTTATAATAAGAACTTGACACTCTGATATACAACTTTAAAAATTGCCCAAATACACTATTAATTTTAAACGAGTGATTTTTAAAGAGGCAGAGCAAAATGCAAAAAAGAGTGAAAAAATCATGAAAAGGGGAGGTTTAGGGAGTTAAAGGGACGGTGCGAATCTTCAGTCTTGACCCCACCTTTCATACCATAAAAACCTGGCTTTTGGTACCATTAGAAAGCTGTATTTTTCTTCATCTCCCCTGCCAAATAATGTGTCTGACTTCTTTCCCGTTCCGTCCGATGTTTACAAGGCTAAAATATGGTTTGTTTACGGTAACCGGAAAATAATTTGTAGCACAATTAACCGCTCAGTCCTCCACATTAAAATGGTACTCGGATTCAAAGAAATTTGGGATTAAAATATTTTGGTGATAGCCCTTCCTACGAAATAGATTAAAATATATTGTTTGTACTTTAAGGGAGCATACTGAAAAAATGGGAAATACTACCAAATCTTGAAGCTCTTTAGAACGTAAAATATTCATCAGAGAAGTCCGATTATAAAGCGCAAATTACAAATGATTATCTGTCGTTGTAACCTCCAATACAATAAAATTTGATAAATCATAAAAGCTAGTTGTTATCAGCTTATCTAAACAGCATATTCAATGAACTCCCCCCCCTACCCTACGGTAAGTATCAAGAAGTTATTCTGACCCATCTAACTCCCATGGCGGCGCTTCTCGGCGCGAAATCTGGGCGCGAAAATGTGAGCGCGAAATCTGGGCGCGAAAATTCTGGAGGGACTCTTTTTTAAAACGTCGACGTCTTTTTGTCAACTGCCGTCTTTTTGTAACTCCGAGAACGTCTTTTTTGCAATCTCGCGGTCATGTTTGTTAACGGACGTCTTTTTTTTTGTAAAGGGACGTGTTTGACGGCCGTTGCGTGCCATAACATCTCCCTACCCGCTGCCCTTGTCTTCCTACACGTTTATAGAAGGACATTCCTTGGAGGTTGTTCATCTTTGTAATTCTTTATCAAATGGGTCTGTATCCCCAATAGTGTATTTACTTTTTCTCATAAGAGCTTGCAGTAATGGTAATTCGCCCTGGAATAGCAGATGTCGTGTTCCATTTTCTTTAGTGAACAGAACTCTCCAGCGTTTCCTGTAAACACTACACGCACTTACACTTAATCCACCACATAATCAGGGAGTACTTTTTGAACACGGTTAAAATATTACATTGAAGTCTTTCTGTGGAATAACCATTCAATGCGTGTAGTGGCCCCACATGTATGGCTTACATACCGCAGATTAGCTAGAGAAAAACATAATTAGTATATGTACTCTTATTGGGTGATTGACAGACCCACAAATACTCCCAAAAAAAAAGTACTAAAAGTGTTTGTCCCCATGTAGTATTGACCCATCCTTACACTATAATTTAATGACCCATACTACAAGGTCATTGAAAAAACTAAAAAAAAACCAACAGATTAACCAAGCTAAACCAATATCGGACAAACAAACATATAGACAAAGACCAACAACAGACATAATAAAAGCAGAGCCAAAAAAAAAAAAAATAAAAAAAATACAAACAACAACAAACAACCACCCCAAGGACCAGGCGGCTAATGTGGGAAAATGCCCTTTAAATGCAGTGATTGCTAAATCAGACATTGCATGAAAATGAAGCAAAAATCGGATTGTTGTGCATGTTTTGGACAAGTATAAGTATCCTACATACCTACAAGTGCTAAGACCTAAAGCAACTTCTTATTAAATAAGGCAGATCGGATATTTTAGCCTCCATATGGACCACTTACTGCAACCCGTACTTGAATGGAGAATTCATTTACAGCCTGTCTCAAAAAAAATGGTACAATCAAAAAATCGTTTTTTCAATATTATATCGTAACATAAGTAAGTCGTTTTGGTACATCAAATTAAAGAGAAAAGACCAGGCTTTCACAGGATTTTTTGTTTCATCTCATTTGCTTGTTTTCAATCCCAATAACTCCAGTTTACTGCGAACACAAACCTCCGTGTTTGGTGCCACTTTTTCTTGGTTGAGTGAAAACGGTGAACGTCTGTTAAACATAAGTTATTCACACTTGAACAGATATGAAAATCTTTAAAAAGGAGTAACTTCATAAATAAACTTCAAACAGATACCAAAACAGCTACGGTAATGGTGGAAGTTATGTCCAGTAAGTTCTGGTTTAAGATAAATGAAAACATTTCGACATACTGGTGTTTGTTAGAACTTAGAAGAGAAACCAGAGCGTCCAGCTGGCGTACACAACCTGGAGGAGAGGAGAGAGTTTTTTATGGTCTGAAGTACATGAAACGCAAATTCCTATCAACAACTTTGAATACTTCGCTTCCAAATTCAAATTTTGAATTTAATCAAATTAACTTAATTAGTAAATGCACAAAGAATGTAGAATATTTTTTAAACCATTATCTTGGATTTGGATTGTTTTATTTTGCTTCTCCATTACTTCAGCATATTTTAAACAGATACCATATTGGAATAAATCAAAGCTTCATTTTATTGACGTGCAATAATTTTGTATTGCTTATTATTTATGAAAAGAAGATATTTATCATTGAACTGATTATGTTGACTATTAAACGAGTGGTTGATAAACTAGACTTCTTTTGTTTACTTTTAATCTGTGTTTTTGTTTCTCTTGTCAAATTGCAATCTTTTGTGAGTTTCCAAACAGCATGGCATAACTGGGCGAAGCAACTCTGCCCAGGCATAAAAGTGGCACAAAATCGATTTTGGTATAAATCGCAACTTCAATGAATTTATCTCTGGATTGACAAAATCAATAAGATGAAACAAACACCATTGGAAGCCTGGGTCTTGTTCTTTAATATTATACCAGTAAGAGTGAATTAATTTTACATTTCATATTTTAAAAAAAACCGCTTTTTTTTTCTGATTGTACCAATTATTTCTTTGAACCGGCTGTATCTTTGAACCTGTGGTTTTCGTCTTCCTTTTCTGACAATTTCCAATTGCAAATAAATACCTGTGCGAGAAATCTTCAGACCTACCTTCATTATTAAGCTAACCCTCAATTTTAATATTTTGACTATAAGAGTGAATCACTGTATAGGTGTCTTTTAATACGATTGGGTTTGGTATTACTTTTTGATGGGGAAGGACGTAGGGTTAGACCTTCAGAATTCTTTGTTAATTGATGAAACCTAAAAATTATAATTCTTTGGTCGCTGCTGTGAAAATTAATCTTGGTGTATTAGCGTGAACTTCCGATCAGGTCGTAATATCTATGTTCTCTTCATATTGACAAAAATAAATACATTCCACCAGCAAACTCCCTTTTTTTGCACAATGTTAAGAAGTCGGCCTATTTTCAGCGTAATATGTTCCTGACTCGGATAAACATCGAGTCAATGTGACATCAAACGGAGGGATATTGAATTACTTACTTCGTGTCCGTGATGGAGAGAGGAGAGCAA
>JAMKCH010042439.1:0-12559 GCA_023653785.1 Ophioderma brevispina | reverse complement strand
CCAGGGTTCCTTCTCCCATGCTTGCGGTGTCCACTTTGGATAAACTTAGCACTGGTCATTGTTGGCTCTATATATGAGGTGACATCAATATTTACAACCAATTTAGCGCCTGGTCTACGACATGTTAGAGGTGCAAGAATATGCCCATACAGTTATAGCATTCCAATGCCTAGCCGCCCTGATGGAGCGCGAATTTTAAAAAAAGCACAAGTACTGCATGTGCTCGAGCATACTGCCGGGCATGCTTTTTGTTTCGTTGCCCGGCGTTGACGTCACTGTCACTCAATCTTTTGCAAGGACCGTAAGTGGGTGGTTAATGGATCTAAAAACCCCCTAAAAGTCCTTTTTTTTACTTTTTGAAATCTCAATCACCAAAATGGATTTTCTTGTCCAATATCTCTGATTTTGGACCTTTTTATCATATGACACTCTTTAGGCCAATTGGAGTTTGTCCTGTACTTCATTTTCTGGATTGGAAAGTCCTACAACCCTCCTGCTGGTTTTGCAAATTGGTATTGGATATTGTCACCAATTAGAGTTTTTGGTTTATTTGGTAAATTGAGGATACGTGATATTTGTTGTTTTATTATACCCCCCCCCCCCCCCGATATGGTCCAATCTCTCCTGCTAGGCTGTGCTGCCCTCTTTCTACTGATCAAAACTTTTCCCTCTTGCCCTAGATATCTCTTTCTGTGCATCTGTGTTTCTTTTGTTCTCTTCCCTCCACTATGTTTCACCTGATCTTTTTCTTTCCTTTGTGATTGGACCATCTTGGGGTTTTTCCTTTGTTCTGTGTGTGATTGGCTTTTTGTCAGTGGGTGAGCTGGAAGTGAGGATGTGTGGTGATGGTGTGTGACCAAAACTTTTATTGACTTGTGTTAGGAGATTTTGAATGTAAGGTGAAGAATTTAGTTGAAGCATGTGTTTATGTTTGCTATAAATTGTGTTGCTATTTACTGTGCTTTGAAGAACTTTAATTCCAATTAATCCCATGACCAGAGTTTGCAAATTTAGTGATTTTAGGAAATTTTTAGGTTAAGAATAGGGGGGTAAGCCTTAAGTGAATTTAAGTGGAGTTAAAATACATTAGGGTTTAGGCTTTTTGGCAGAAATGTGGGCCTGTGATTTGAGCTTTGCAATGCATGCCGCGCGGTTTGAGGCGTTTATTTTGATTGTGTTGAATTGGAAGGAATTTATGTTGTGTTGGTTTGCCACACCCTGTGAAAATTCGGCGGCCTCTGCGAAAGAAACTGCATGTTTGGGGGATGTGGTGGCAGAATGCTGAATTCCATCCCGTTGAATTTTTGGAATTCAGCATGTTATTTTTGTCATGCCTAGAATGTAATACTGAAAAGTTTCAATAGGGTGTGTCATGTTGTGGTACAAATTTGCTGCGTTTTGCATCCGTACGAAATTCCAATCGTGGCTAGTCATGTTTGTCAGACAGTTTCTGCAGGTTTTAAATTTAACAGTTGTTCATAATTTCATATTGCACAGTTTGGCATTGCCAGCTCTCCCGTATAACCAGAGATTTCTCGGGGTTAGTACAGAGACTGAAACAAGTCTGCTTTGGGTAGATGCATGGCGTTATCGCTCGATGCATGCCGAATGTGTTTGCGGGTCAGTAAAACAAACACTTCATGTCGTGTGTTCCATGCATAAAAAGGGGCTGTCTAATTCCCTGTGCTGTGCATTGACCATTCATTACTTGTAATCTTTAAATCCAGTTCCAAGTTTCAGCTAAACGGTCCTGTGTCACACCTGCTACATTGTCGTCATTGTTTTAATTTTAAGGGACCTTGCAGGGTGGTGCAAATTCGGAGTGGGGGATTTCGTTTTTTTCTTGTGGGTTGGGTTTTTTTTTATTAAGCTAAACTATTTTTTGGGATTTATGTTTTCAAATTGTTTTTTTTTTAGGGTAATTTGTATGGGTTAAATCAGAGCCTTATCCCTGGTCATAAAGTCATTGGACAGTGTTTGCGTTCAACTAACCATGTTTTACTGGGCTGTGGGGCAGAGCCCGGAGTTGTGCAGGACTCCCTCCTTTTTATTTGTGGCGTTAGCGTCCCCGTTATTATTGAGAACTTAGACAGTGAAGTGAGTGAAGCTGAGACTTCGAAGCTCACTTGTGCTTTTATTTCTGTTCTAACAATTAGGAAAAGACTGTCATTTTGATTTGATATATTTCATTTGACGTGTAATACGCGCCTTCAGGGAAAGGTGACGATTGAAATTTATAACACAATGCCCATTGGGTTACATTTATTGGTGGTCAATGGGTACGAAGTCCCTGTACTTTCGGTTGACAATTTCGGTCAAGTTTCGAGTTACAAAAGAAAAAAAATGGGACTCCCATAATGTGCTGGTGTGCCTTGCAGTTGAAAAATGACAAGTTTTTTTTTGTTGTGCCATTGGATGCAACAAGTTAAAAACGCTGGTCTCGTTCGTGTTGAGAGAATTGCGAAAGATTACATTTGCGTTCGCAGTGCTTGCAAATGTATGTCATGGTTTTGTAGGCCTATCCTGCTGGTGATGCCATGCCCTTGCAGCATTTTTGAATAGTTGTATTTTTTTAAGGCTTTTTTCGAAATTTGAATGTATTTGTCATGTTTTTTTTGTGACTTGGCATCGTGAGTGGCTTTTTGGGCGGCTAGGCCAGAAATGTAAAACAAAGAAACCCCGCCCATTTCCTGCCCTTTTGGTGTTGCAGCAAAACTTGTGATTTTGTACAAATCATTGGCCCTTCAAATGTTTGCTTGGATTGTACATGTTAAAAAATTGCGTGCACGAGCCTACATATGGCATCTATTAAATATATGCTCACGTAGGCCTTTAGTAATTTAGTTGTCTTAAGGAGTACATTAAAATAGGGTATTAGTTTAAGGGCAAGGCTAGGAGTTTAAGAAGATTTGTCAAGCTTTGGTCAGTTTTGTTTTGTCCAATTTTAAATCTATTTAGTCAGCAATTTAGCCAACATTGTACATTGTCCTTGTTTGTGAAACGTTTTGTGTAAGTAATTATTTGGCTCACATTTTTTGATTGTTCATTCAAAAGACCTTTTAAAATGAAAGCAATATGTGAAGTTCCTGCTGCTCATAGGCTTTGGTCATTGCCACCATCTGTAGCCGTGTCATTTATTTTTGGGCTTGCTATGGTTTTCTGACTCCCGGGTCATGATTGGCTGTGCCTAATACGTTCAAATTAATCCGTGCACTAGAATTAGAATGGGATAACTGAATTAAACAATATTGTTTGTCTTCGAGAAAATTAAGTTATTTAAGTGAATGCGTTTAAATTATTAATATGAGTCAAATTTTTCTGGGCAAATTATAATTCTAAGTTTTGGGGTAAAACCAAGTCTCCTAATTTTCATATCCCATATTCATACAATAATAGCCTCCGCTCGGTCCGTGGCAAATTTGGTGGCAAGCGGTGGGATCCTTTTAATTCTTATTAATCTAGGACGTACCGATTCCATTGTTAACTGTTCATATCTAATTTTTCAATAATTGGGTGATTTAATCTATTATATACAAAAACATTTGTGGACGAATATTTTTTTTTAATTTTTGCCATATGAAAAGAATTAAGTAATATCTAAACGAGCAATTCACCATTTTTAAGGAAACTTTCCATGGAAAATGGAACTCTTTGCCGAAAACTTTAAAAAAGTATGGAGTAAAAAAATAAAATGTTAATGTTAAATGTAGATTGCCCACATCGTTATTGGCGTTATTGTGGACCCTCACTGGACCACAGAACCCCTTTGGCTTTGAAACGGAACCTCTTGACTGCCATGTCGTCTGTGGTCATAATTGAACCTTCAGCTTGCAAGCAAGTTTAATTGGAACTTTACTTCGGACATGTCTTCAGTATTTGTGAACTGGGAATATTCCAACGCATGTTTCCTTTGAACATCTTCAGTATTTGCACTGTGATATTTTAAACCATAGATTTATTTGAACATTTACAGTATTGGAACTATAATAGAATTTTAACTCGAACACATTTAGAATTTGGAACTACGGATCGCTTCCAACACCTTCATAATTGATAAAACTGTTGAATTTTCGCCTAAAAGTTTTCTTCTTCTTCTCCTGTAAATATGGACTGTGTTGCAGCATCTATCTACATCATCGCCAAAGCACTTAATTAAGCTTTGGATTACTCAGTTTGGAGTGTACTTTTCATCAATGTTCTTTCCGCCATAAACACGATTTAATTATATGTATTCTACTGGGCCAGGACTATGTATAATTATGGTCGTCGACAAGCAAGGAGTAACTGCTAAAATCAAGTTTTATTTAACCAGTCTGCATTGAGGTCTCTACTCAAGCTACTCAAAGCCTTCACTGATGCCAAGCTTGTCAGTTCATAATGCTGCTCATCCCATAAAAAGACAGATCTTTTCGTCCTGGAGACATCAACATGGGCATGCAGTAGAGAAGCAAACTTCGGAATGGGGTCCCACAAGGTCTGGCTGTCCTGGCATCAGGTCTTTTCAACATTTACAGAAATCTCAGATATGCCAAAGAGAGATTGATCGCAGTACTCCTACGCAGATGAATACGGCGCTTGGAACGGCTGCTGATTCCGACCAATGTTTTTAGCGTTATTGGGTACAAATGGCTAAAAGTTGCAAAAAAGGTCAATTGCCATTTGTACAGGGGTCAAATCTAAGTTGCTCCAATTTTGATTAAAACAATAAACATCATTGATTCATCTAGCTTAAGTGTCACATAAGGAATTGTTTGGTAGCATCTGCAATCATATTTACATCTTATGTGACAGAATAGGTTCATGGGCAACAATAATCCCTTTGGCCATTGACCTTCTTTGACCTTTATCTCGTTAAGTAACATTTTAACATAATCAAAACTATGCATTTTAGGGAGTCCCCTCATTCCTCAGGCATAATTTGCAAGCATTTACAATATAATCAGAGTAACTTTCAATGTTGACCCCTGTACAATTGAGTTTGACCTTTTTTGCCACTTTTAGCCATTTTTTCCCAATAACTCTAAAACCAATAGTCAGAGATGGTACAAACTATTACATTTTTGTGCACACTTAGAAACAGAATCTCATTCACACCAGACACTTTACTCAAACCTGGTGATTGTAGCAGTTGCAAGAAACAATCTGGATCTTTGAATACACCTGCATACACCTCAATGTCAGGGGTACAGTAAATGCTGTGGCCAAACTTGCAACATCACTTCACCGACATATTAGATGTCAATTGATATGAGATTGTGCCAACAATAAATGGACATTAGTGTGGTTAATGCTGCACCAGATGATGGTGAATATTGTAACCCGGAAACTCTTCTATTTTCTGCCTCATAATACAATAATAAGATGAACAAGTTTTAAGCCATCTGGTTGTGGATACTATAGTTTGGACACTCTAAACATTTCTATTATAGATTTCTGTTGCCCTTAAAACATATGTTAGACACTTAATGTGTACTTCTAACTTGCCGAGTTATGAAGTTATGATTACAATCAGAAAATGGTGTCCATTTTGGACGCATCTTAGTTTGGGATATTTGTGAGTTTTTTAGTCTAAAATAATGATTTAGTAGATTCCTTAGTGCCCCTAAAAGCATTATATATAGACACGTTTGTTGTATTTCCAAACTTTGTCTTGTTGCAAAGTTATGATAAATACAGAAAATGGCAGCCATTTTGGACGCCATCTTGGATTTTGGAGAGAGCTCCAGGGGGGATTTTTTGGGACTTTTAGTATTTTTTTAAAAACCTCTATTCCTGGACCTATCCTGAAAAATCAGCTTGTTATGAGCTATTTCCAGGTCATAATGCTCTTGGCCTTCCTATTATAGCTTGCACACCAACAAATAGATGCATCGTAGAAAATATCCCTCTTAAAACGCAATTTCTCGCAAATAAGCGAATGAGTCACTTAAATATATTTAACTATAGGTTACCTTGGACTTCACATCAAGCCAGAACAAACCGTTCCTATGAGATTTTGGCCGAAATTATGTTCCAGGACAATGACGTCAACTCTGGTTCCGGGAACATATTTGCCATATGGTTCTGAAGCATTAAATAAAAAATTACCTGGTTCCGGAGCATATTTAAATATATGGAGAATATTGCTCTGGAGCAATTGAATACCACCACATGGTCCAGGGGCATATGGCAAAGCAGTGGAGAAAGAAATATTCTAAGTCAAATACTGCTTTGATTTATTATTTGTACTGATGTAACCACAATAAGGGGGAGGGGATGGATAATCGGCGAGTTATGTGGCGGCGAGTTATGGGCGATGTTACCTGTATAGGCCATTGGGCGAGTTACTGGTAGACCCGTGGGCGAGTTACTGTTAGACCAGTGGGCGAGTAACTGTTAGACCAGTGGGCGCGTTAGGTTAGACCAGTGTGCGAGTTACTGTGAGACCAATGGGCGAGTTTATGTAGGACCAATGTGCGAGTTACTGTACTGTTAGTACTGTTTGAATGTCATTAAAAATATTTTTGCCAACTGTGTTTTTCACAACCCTTTTGTCCTAAAATGAATATAATAGAATAAAGCAAATCATGAAACAATAATCAAACAAAAACAACACTCGCCAGATGGTTCTAACAGTTAAATCGCCCATGGTTCCAATAGTAACTCGCCAGAACTCGCCGACCCATAATGATTCCCACAATCAGTTGTTTAGTGTAGGTTTTGAAGCGCCATTGCTGTATGTCCATTCGGCGGGGAGCGGTTTGGCAAATTCTCCAAATTAATTCATGTTTCCACTATGGAGTGTTGGTCCTACATTAAAGTAGTTATATGGAAGTGTACTTCATCTTCGATTTATAATTGTTCAAACGAAGGAACAATTCGTTCAAACGAATTGACAATTCGTTCAAACGAATTATCAATTCGTTCAAACGAATTACCAATTCGTTCAAACGAGTTCAAACGAAAATAATAAACCATCAGGTTCAACGAATTAATTAGTAATTCGTTCAAATGAATTAACAATTCGTTCAAACGAATTAACAATCGTTCAACGAATTAGTAATTCGTTCAAACAAGTTAGTAATTCGTTCAAACGAATTAGTAATTCGTTCAAAAGAATTAACAATTCGTCAAAAAGAATTAGAATTCGTTCAAACGAATTAACAATTCGTTTAAACGAATTAAAAAAAAAAAAAAAAAAAAAAAAAAAAACAATTCGTTCAAACGAATTAACAATTCGTTCAAACTGAATTAACAATTGGTACAAACGAGATAGTAATTCGTTCAAACGAATTAATAATCGTTCAAACGAATTAACAAATCGTTCAAACGAATTAACACTTCGTTCAAACGAATTGACAATTCGTTCAAACGAAATTAACAATTCGTTCAAACGAATTAACAATCGTTCAAACGAATAACTAATTCGTTTTCAAACGAATTAAACAATTAGTTCAAACGATTAACCAATTGTTAAAAGGGGTGCCGAACTTTCCTCCTCTCGGGGAACTGACGAAGTACCGGGCTTCGGAAGAGGAGGAGGGAATGGAAAAAACGTGCTGTTGATGTGTAGTGCACGTTGTCGGCATATTAACCTAAATGGTTATTAAGATAAATGGTATTAGACCAATTGGAGTTAGACCAAAATGGCCATTAGACTAAATTGGGATTAGAACAAATGACAAGTCAGCGAAATTTCCCCAACAACAAGACATGAGGTCCATTTCGTGATATTTGAGAAGTGCCAATAAAATGCAGTTAGGGAGGGGTCATTATGACGCAGGGGGAATGGAGGATTTGAGGGGGGGGAGGGAACCCGAAAAAAGTTGTAAGAGAGAGGGAGGAACGTGGGAAATTTTGAATCAAAAGAGAGACGAGGGGGAACATGAAAATTAAATAAAAGGGGCAATCAGGCCATGATCAGCGGGGAGTGTGTGAATGAAATTTTGAACGGAAGCGAGGGGAATGCGAACATTTTTTTGTTGGAAAACTCCTCCATCCCCCTCGGCATAAATAATGACCGCTCCCTTAGGGACGTGTTAGGGATATAGAAACTGTCAAACAAAAACAAAAAGGTTATATAGCTGTCTAAAATAACTGTCATGCATTGGACCGTGGAGATAATATGGTTCATCCCAACATCCGTTGCTATGGTGTGCATGCTGTGGCTTTTTTCTAATCCAATCGCGGTGCTCCTTTGTTTTTTTCTCATCAATGGGACCAGCTGTCTCTGTTGGAATAATTGGGGCGGGTAATCCCATTTTATTCCAATGAGATCACCTATTTTTGTGTATATCTGGTGGTGATTTTTATCTCATTAGCATTGTGCCTCGTTTGTTACTTCTAAGACTGGTTCGGACGCCTGTATTTCAAACTAAAAAAACATTAGCCTTGTTTGATGTTTGACGGATTTTTTATTAGCGAAATTTTAGACATCGTTGTTGAAAGAAATCTCCTTAACATTATTCATCAGGCGTTATCTGCTAGTTCAGCTCTGTCATCGTCTTTTCCCCTAAAATGGGGAGAAAACGGGGTACGAAACGTCTGCTAAATCGGCGGAATTAAGTGAATATCCCCTCCGCACGTCAAACTTAGGTCACAAGCCAGAGCTATTCAACAAAATTAACTTAGAAACACCGATTTGGGGGCGAGTCATGACTTATAAAGATAGACAAGCGGATTATCCACAAAAGGCGCGCGTACCAAAATCAAGGTACCCAAGTATTATAATGACATACGCACTTAAATTATCTTAGTTTTGGGCACACCATATTTGGTTTACGTATCGTTCGTATTTGGAAAGTCCTTCTGCATATTTATGAGACATCGCGAGTATGTTACGTTCGTCCCACTTAGTGAGTGAAAACCACAACAACACTGATCCACCTGCTTATCATCACGTACTCAAATCTCTCTTTTCCTAGCAAAATTAACATGGGTCATCGTAGACTTTTTGTGCAATAGATCAGAGATTCTTTTCAGAGGCATGGTTCTTCAATCGATTGGTTTTCGCATAATTATTGCAGAAAAATCGGCCGATCAGACAAATGGAACCTAAGGCAATGCAACACTTAACATAATGCGTGACGCACAGATTTTGATATGTATGTGCTTGCGCTCACCTGACGACAGCGCGAGGTGCTTATCAGAACAAAACGGCGGGGGAGCTGTGTGCGAGAGAAATCGGTTACGGCTTGGCTATTCCACAATACACGCGATTCCCTCTTGGTTTATATTCTAGCTCATTGGGGCGAGTTCGACTACGGCAATCTTAGTGCTGGTCTATTCAAGTTCTGCAAACTCTGGCGTTAAAAAGACTGAAAAAATGGAGCGTTTTTGACTCCAGAACGACTAGGACGTGTAGTAGGGAATCGCCGTTGTCCCAAGGAAGTGTGGGGATGCAATACGGTTCAGAATATGCGTCTGGTCAGCGATCCAGCACTCGTAACGTCAACTAATGATGTTAGTAAGGGACAGAACGGAGCAGGAAATTGTCAAACCAAGCTTACGATAAACTACCGATGCACGCTAATCGTCCAATCCGACCACTATTCAGAACTCAAGCTACGGTTGCAGAATATTAATAACCAACTCAACTCAGAACTGGATATCAGCGGCGGCTGGTAGTGACAATCAACAAGCAGTCAAGGCCTAGATTTGTTTAGTGCGAGAACATCCAGACAATGCAACCCCCATTAGAGTGGCCTTGGTCAGTCGGTTGCTTCATCGCACCCCTGTAAGCAAAACATTTAACAAGTGTTTGTGGTTGATCATCTAATTATGATGCAGGTAGTTTGTTGCAATTTGTTAAGTAATCAGGGATCCCGGTAAGTGAAGGTATTAAGGGTTAGTCCGTTGGTATTAGATGCATACTCAGTGCCATTAACATAGTATGTAAGCCCATTAGCAGAAGGGTTTCACACATTGCGTACGAACATTGTGAAAGCGAATTTTGTGATTTTTGGTTTGTTGTAAGAAAAAGCGAGAGCAAAAAATGTTGAAAGATCAAATGTGATGTCCTGTCTGTCAATCAATATGTAAGCTAATTTGGAAATATAAACCTAAGCGTAGAATTATCTCAATCTATACATGGACTTCGGCCTTTTTGTTTATGCCATATGTTTACTGTGGTGCCTCAGCCAAATAGGGTACAGGATTGTCTGAACTATTGCTCACTTAATCTGCACTGCAGAGGCTCGTCATAGTGGTTTGGGGGTGGCGCACCTACGATTGCATTTCAGGTTAAGGCAGCAATTGCCAACCGCAAAGATCAGGTCCCCATAATAGATGAGAATTGTGGAGCCTGGATGTTTTATCATCCCCTAAGGTTTCTACAGCTGGTACCAAATAGATTTTTTTCAATCAAACCTTTCAAAAAGGTGTTGTCAATCCATCCTTTTCAAGCTCAACTCAAGGGAGACCAATTCCAGTTAATGCATCTAACTTTGGAAAAGGCAGTTGAGGAAACTCTGCTTTGATTTCAATGGGAATGGATGCTCACGGGTACAGTGTAAATTCAACCATAGATGCGCACAGTGCAATGAATCATTGTCCATGGCGCGCAGGATTTATGTAGGAGTGCAAAGTCGTAAAAGCAAAATTTCCCATTGGTACAAGGGCAAAAAAACCCTTTGTCTTGTTTGCACTATCCTTCAAGTTGCAATTTCTTCTCTTCCTCTCCTCTTAGAATTAAAATCCCAAATAAATTCGCACTGAGATCGTGAAAAATGGTTTTTCATTTGGTTTGAAAGTAGGCTATTGGTTTTGGGAGAAGTGCGAGCCAGAGTCCTCGTCCTAATTTAAACTCTGTATCAAAGTTGGGAGAAAAGGTGTTTGTACAATTTAAATAAAGAAAATAATCACTGTTAGAATTGGGGCCCTTCATAGCGGGCCATTGTGCAAATTGGAGCTTCACCAATTGGTTTAGTGCCCAAAGCTGAAAAAGGGAAATATAGGATGATACAGCACTTATCATTCCCAGAAGGTTCATCATAAATTGAAGGAATTGACCAGTCTTATTGCAGTTATTGAACTGCAGTGTCGATACAGCAGTTGCTTAATGGTTGTACGGGGAAGGGTGCTATGCTGGTAGGGCTGATATAGAGTCGGCCTTTCGTTTGTTACCCATCCATCTGAGGACCTTAAATTGCTAGGCCTAAAAGATAGGGATCATTATTACGTGGACACGGCCTTACCGATGGGGGCATCTTGTTCACCGGCCTATAGAGGAGTTTTCGACATGTTTAGAGGGCCGACAAAAGGGGGGTGTAAAGCAGACGGTCTCCCACTTCGCTGAATGATTTTCATCATTGTGGGATGGGTATGATGCTGATTGCAAGGTTAATTTTCGTGCTCTGGTTGGTGTGTTGAGCTTTGAGAAGCTTGGGTAAGGCTTTGGGGATACCTTTAGCAAAGAAAAGTATGTTGGCCCAAGTGACAAAATGGTGTTTGTGTAATTTGGGTTAGAAAGTTAATTCTGTTGAGCAGTGATTCAGTTCCTAAACTCACAAACTTGATGCAATCATTCAAACGATTTTGAATGCTTTACAGACTAACAAAAGATCACTTTAAGGGATTTGACGTCTTTAATTGGTCACTATCTTTTGTATGTAAGGCAGTTGCATTGGTAGGCCTGTATTGTTCGTCTTATTGATTTAACTTGTGGCATTAAAAATAATGGTACCAAGATAGATTAATTAAGGTTTGCAAAGAATGATCTCAATATGTGGCTGTTGTTTTCAAGAGATTCATGGATTGTGTTTGTTTCATAATACCAGAGCAAATATGGTCAGAGGTATGAGTTACAGTGTTTACAGATGCTAGGGGGAAATAGGGTTTTGGGGGTTTTTGCAGGAGGTGGTTTCAAGGCAAGTGGTTCGGAAGTCTACAGTCGAAGGTTACATCTGAAATCGATTGCTTGGAAAGAGTTTTTTCCCTATAGGTCGTAGCAGTATCCATTATTGGGGAAAGGAAATGGAAAATGTCATAAAAGGGAAAAACGGATTGATTATCAGAACAGACATGAATCTGTAGTTGCCATGATGAACATTACTATAACCTGGGATCCTAAACCCATTCCAATGACTCAACTCCATCAATCAATTTGTTACACAGGTGTCAGGGTCGATCAAGAACATACCGTGTAAAGAATTGTGGAAGGGACTGTGTCTTTATGTGATCAAACAGATTAATGAGGACGTTGTCGTCTGAGAAAACGAGATCCGGAATCCAAAACGGCCTTTCTACTATTTTCGACGCACAAAGGACATTACATGGTTAGATATTACAAAACCTCGGTGTTGTATTCTTTTGACGAGGAATGACCTTTGCTATTTTTAAGTCATTAGGAACAATACCTGACTGAATGGACTGATTGATGCTATGTGCAATGGGAGCTTTCAAAAAGTGGTCCATCCCTCAAAAATGGGGGAATATAAAACAAGACCGTGATTTTTATTTGGATTTAGCTGCAAAAGTTCACTGATGAATTTAGATTTATTTCTGTTGTTTTTGGGGAATATAAAAATCAATTTACTTGGAGACCTTTCTAGAGGCCAAGAACATAAGTCTTTAACTGCTT
>JAMKCH010042438.1:0-12968 GCA_023653785.1 Ophioderma brevispina | reverse complement strand
AACTGTTGACACCCCGCTATGAACCTTGGTGGCAGGGGTCTTGTGGCCAATTCTCGTTTAACATCTGACCAAGCTGTTGGCACTAGTAGCATTTAAGCGAGGTACAAAACAAAGAAAGAAGAAAGAAAATCGAGAGAAGGCAGTTTATCATGCGGCTGCACCGAATAATATAAAACTGCCAAGATTTGTGAACCCAAAACCAAGTGTTTCCACCCCCGGCAGTATTACTATGCCCGTGAAAAGGGGCATAGTATCTGCGTATGCTGTTTAGTCTTCTCCTTCTTCTTCCGATCATCGCTTTTTCGCCTTCTTCTGCCTTCTTCTGACAAACGGCTGGGCCGATTGATTTATAATATGGATGGCTTGAGTGGTGATACCAGGTATATGGATGAGATTATATGAAAAATATCGGATGAAGCCACATATCGGAGAGCCAACGGCGAATCCGAATTGGCGAATCGATATTTTTCATATGGTGAATCCAATATATTCAGTATCACCCGAAGAAGAAAGCATCCAATATTATTCTTATTATGTTTCTAAGAATGGACTCAATACGGTTTTTTTTACCAACTGTCCTTGAGATTCAGCTAGCACTCCTGACTGAAATCGGCACCTTTAAGTAAAAATTGAATGTGAATTCAGGATTTTTCTAACAAACAAACTCGTATAAATTTGTATAGTGGAAGGACAAAATTGTGTGAATATGACATGGCAGTAAATTCATTTACAATATTTTGGACCAGTTTGCATGTTTGGATAAGGTTTACACCCATTTGGATTTGTGTTAATTTAGGCTAGCCTTGGGGGCGCTAAGCTAGTTGTGCCTGCCCAAACTCGAAGTATTTGTCAATTTATCCAGTGTTCTCTGTAAAACTGGCTGGGTGTTTATTTATTTTCATGTGTCTTACTACTCAGAGTCTCAGTATAGATCCAAATTCGAAAAAGCAGGGACAGTTCAAGTGCAACTTCAGTTTCAGGGCCCAGGCCAGGGTAAGCATCCAGTCAGTCAGGGCTTAAGGCTAGCTAAGGATGGCTAGGCGTGCAGTTACTTTGTTCTTGAAATGATGCCGATCATTAGCCAGATCATAAGATCTTGTTATATGTCAAGGCCTCGATTGTTTGGTGGATTATTTTTGAAGATTCTGACATGCTATTTTGTAGATCGCCAAATTCATTTGCGTGTTGTGTCAGTTACTCACTGTGCTGTTTTGCTTTTGCTATCTACCTCAATTTCGGTGCTTCATGGGTGGAATATCATTGTCCTCATGTTTGGAAATTAATTATAAATTAGTGTTTATTTCCATAGACTTCTAGTTTTGATGGAAAAAAAAAGAGTTTTTGCGTGGTGTTTTTCAATGTCACCACGAAAGTCGCATTTTCTGATATTGCCAGTTAGTGAGAAGCGTTTCTAGAATTTGTTGGTTCTCTAAAAAGGGTCGTAATTTTTATAAATTGTTGGATTATTTGGAGGGCAACATGTATGAATGTTGAAATTTGAAGTAGATGTGTTAATAAATGTAACACTTGTTTTATTTTGAAGTTTTAGGAATAATTCAGGGATGCAGAAAGGAAAGGTCTAAAATTGTAACTGATATTTTCACATATGAGGAAAACAGTGTTGGTTTACGTTCGATCGGCTGATTTGGCCAAAGTTTCTTTGTGCTTGAAATAACAAAATGATCAGCCCACTCCGAGGTTTATGTAAGGGCGGAGGAACTGGAAGCGCCAGGAGACAGGTGACGAGTCAGGGGACCTCTGCGGTCAGAGGATGACAAATACGTGTTAAATTGGCTAGCAAATTGAATGAAGAATGACGAAATGACACAATACAATGGTGTTATTTTGTATTGTATTTACTGTAGATTGTAGGATGGAGATTCTTGAACATAATAATGACCAAAACGGTCAGAAGAACCACTGACCCAAGCTCATCAGGGTTGTACATAGTTTGACCTTTGACCTCTCGTAGGGGTCAATAGAGGGTCAAAAAACTAAAAATCTTTGGAAGCCTACTTCTACTACAAATAAAGGGCAGCTACTGATGAAAAATTGTGCATGGAGCATCGTCTTGGTCAGTGTATACAGCTTGTACACAGAATTAATTTCATCGGAAGTCAAAATGGCGGCTTTAATATAATTAATATGCAAATGCTATATCTCAAAATCGAGACACTTGGATGTTGTGTTGTGCAAAAGTTGCGGATAATGTCGAGACGAATCAGTGACAGAATATGGCCCCCAAGGGGTCACGGTATATATGCAAATGGCTAATTAATATGCACAACGCTATAACTAATCAACCAAAGTGATATTTATGTCAAATGTGTTCACAAGAACCACTGGGCAAAAGCTCTATCTGCCCTTTGTGACCAATATGGGGTCAAAGGTCAAATGGGGTTCATCAGGGGTCAAATATAAAAGAGCTTAATTGACCTACATAGCTATGCCATCTTGTAGGCATCCAATGAAAAGTGGAAAAAGTGTACACAGTAACCCCGCTCTAAGAGCCACCGTTAAGGGTCAAAGGTCAATTGAATTCATCATACGTCACGGGCAAGTCTCCTGGCGTTGTCCTGAGTTTGCTATTATGCTACCAGGCTATTCTTCATCTTTTGCCAGTCTGCCCATTGCTTTCGCCATGTCCATTATTGCTCTTTGCCTCTTCTGTATATTCCGTCCATTCTACTTTTCTGCCTTTCTGCCGATTCTGCCCTGTCTACTTTTCTGCGATTATGGCATTGCTTTTCTGCCTTTTCCACCAACCGTTAACTGGAATCACCTCTCTTCACCGTTTTATATAGAACTTCGACCTCGGTAGGTCCGAACAGCGTTCTTACCACCCGTCTTGTTATTATTGATAATCAGCGAAAATAAGCGTGTTCGTGCGTATTCGAAATAAATTACCGGGAAGCTTGTTAAACTGAGCATTCAAGTGGAGACATCATTTTAAGGTTAAACCGTAACGAACGGACGGAAGAACAGACGCACACACTACAGAGTTGTAGGAGCTGCTTCGCAGCTCCAAAATCGTCAAAATACCGGGGGGCTGAAGGCCGAAACTTTGCCCAAAAATGGGCCGATTTTGCAAGTTTGCCAGAATTACAGGAGGCGCCGCCCCTCCACCCCTCCCTCGCGACTGGGCTACTCGTCCTCTTCGAGCTAGTCTTGTCAAAGTCTCGTTTTAAAGAATTCGTGGTGGGGGAGGGGGCTGGGTGGGAGGTGAAACTCAGAGAGGTTGGTTACCAAGTTGGTTGGTCAATTATTTTAGTGATATACCGGGTGTTGTTTCCATAGAGAATTACAGTACAAAGGTCTGTAACACAGATTAATCTTCGAGCTCGGTTTGTAGAAGTAACTTGTCCGGCGTACTCATGTAAGTAACAATGGTGACAATAGGGCAATCGATTCGTTGACTCTTTACGCAACATTAGTTTCACGCTTTAGTCCGTTTTCGTCTAGGAGCGCGGACTATGGCTCGTAGGACTATGGTTGCTTTCACACCGGTTTATAGTTCGCATCAAGGGGAAGATTTAATTTCAGGATTTTTGTGTTGAAATCACTTTAAAGGTAGGTGTTCCGATTATGTGTCATCAGTTCCTACTTAATAGAGAGACTGGTACCTGATTCACTTACACCAAATATCGTGAGGAAACTAACTTTAATAATAGAAAGCGATTAATGCACTGTTGCAAGGACCTAGTCATACTGTGGCTAATATTGATGGTTAAACTAAACGGCAGTTTTTTGGTTATGATTTTGGAGCTGAATTTTAGGAAGATAATGAGAAATACGGGCCTTTCCTGTGATATCAAATTTATACTACTTCATGGTAAATCAGGAGGTCCCAGAGGCGCGCATCGGGAACAAGCACCTTTTTAAGGAATATCCACAATATTTCAAGTATATTTGGACCATGGGTGTAAAAAAAGTTATAAGGGGTGGAGACCTTTGGATCAGGCAATTTTGTAGCGGCGGTTGTTGGTTGTTAAAAAAACAAAATCATAGACGGACTTTTTTGGTCTCTTAGTTTTGTACCTTCAAACTTTCAAGGTTTGTTTTAGTATATAGCTTGAAAATTCTCTAGAAACCCCAAAAATATTAGAAAAATTTCTAAGAAATAGTTCTGGCACACGGTTGTTAGCATTATGATGCCAAAATGGTCCATACGCGATGACAAAAAGAATGTACAAATTTGTTGTTTTCCTTAGCAGGTCAGAAATTAGAAAAAACACCACGCGAGATATCGCACTTGTATATGACCTGCCACTTAGTAGTGTAGGCCACTATGTAATCTTCGTGGGTTTGTTTTCTGTTTTAAAAGCGGAAATAAATTCCTCTTGATTCGTTGTGTTTTGGGGGTAAAATGTTCGAAAAAAATATCTGGAATTTTCTTTCAAACGTTTTTGGCTGGTCAAATCAAGCTGCCGTCAAAAACATAAATTCCATTATAATAGTATTCTGAACGTAGTATGAGGTCCTCCAAATTGATGACATACCATATTGTCGGATACCAAAGAGTTCAAAAACAGCTAAAACTCAACAATATGGCAATAACATTAAAAACAAAGATGGCGTCCAAAATATCCGCCGCCAAAAAGCTATGTAATCATACGATTAATTTGGCTAAGTTGTATGTATGTAATGTATGTGGTATGTTGTATATAGGCTCCGGCAGTTCAGCCATATTGAGACCAAATTCACGTGAATGAAAGGTGCGTGAGGATACCGTACGGGTAAACCCTATATTTGGACGAATCCGTTCAGAAATGGCTCTGAAAAAATCAACGAAAATGTGCTCGGTTGATATAATAAAAAAAAAATTACCCATTTGTTTGTAAGAGTTACAAGCGGCGCGGATGCGTGTGCGTTGAGACGGGTGGTACGACGTGGCAACGGCGATTACGCGTATAAGACGCTAAATGCGGTACGCAAATAACAGGCTCCCTTTAATAATAGGCAAATAGTGTGGGGAAAAGAAAGCGAAAGCGAAGGGAAAGAAAAATGGCAAGAGACGTCATGTTTTTCCGCTTTGATTGTCGTATGATGGATACGACGGGTTACGCCAAAGGTTTTGATAAGAAAAAAATAAAATATACGGATATTTCAGATATGAAATATGACGTTTTATTTTTAGAAATAGGAACTATATAGGGCTAAGGATACAGGTTAGAGGATCTGAGACAAACTAGAGGAATAGAAACTAAGACTACGGGTTGTGGGGACGGGGGGGGGGGGGGGGGGGGTCATCACGGGATATATAGGGAGTTTGAGATTATGAGAAAAATATGTGGAAAAGGAAAATACGGGAAACTCGGCCTACCCCACGGGGCAACTTTTGAAAAAAAAAGAACGGAAATTAGGGATTAAAATATTGAAGTTTATTATTAAACAAAAATACAGAGAAAAAAATTAAAATATAGCATACGGAAAGTAACGGGGATTATTGAAATATTCATTGACGTTTCCTTAGAAATCGGTTAACTACTTGGCTATTGGATATGGTAGGTACGGGAATTTGAGTTACTAAAGTGTTAAAACTACCAAATTTGGCGACTCGGAGGAGTCATAAAGTTCCAGGGGTACGGGTTTGGTTGCGGGGTCTCGCCAATGTTGCAATCTTCAGTGATCGCGTCAGTTTCAGTGATCGCTACCGTTCACTCAAACTAGCGGGAGCCCGCGCGAAGCGAGAGCCTCCCGCAATCTACTAGATTGGATATGTTTGTATGTAGTATGTATGTATGTATGGAGGTATGTATGTGGGATTGTTCGCAAAAGGTCCGTCAGTTGCGATCCATATTGCGCCAAAGTCACGTGAAAGGTGCGTGTGAGGTGAGGGATATACCGGACGGATTAGCGCATATATTGGACGAATCCGTCAGAAAAACTGAAAAAATCAAGAAAATATGCTCGGGTGGCTATGATAAATACCATGTGTTTTACCGCGTACTAAGCGGCGCGTTATTCGTGGGCGTTGCGACGGGTGGTTACGCGTGGCAACCATTGTTTGTACGCGTTACTAAAGCGGCGCGTATGCGTGGAGCTTTAAGGAGGGTGGTTACGCGTGCCAACGGGCGATTACGCCACGTACCCGACGCTATATGCGGTACGCAAATAAACATTCCAGGCCTTATAGTGCAAACGTTGTGGGGAAAGAAACAAGAAATGTTATTGTTATTTCGCTTTGATTGTCGTATGTAGGGACTCCTATCGCCCCCCCACGTCCCAGGGTTTTGAAATAAAATATACGAAAATTACGGGGTTTAAATATTGAGTGTAATATTTAGAAAAATAGGAACTATAGAGGCCTAAGGCTACAGGATATGTGCAAACTACGATGAATAAAAAAATTACTCCTACGGGAAGGTTGTGCCGGGGTGGGGGGGCTCTACCATGGCGAGAAATTTATATGGGAGTTGAGGAGTTATGAGAAAAAATTGTGGAAACGGGAACTACAGCTTACCCACGGGGAGTAGGCCTACCTTTTGATTTTAAAAAAAAAGTACACGGAAACTTAACGGGATTAAATATGAAGTTTTATTTTTAAAAAAAACGGAAAAAAAATAAAATATACGGAAAGTTTAACCGGGATTAAAAATTCAGTTGACGTTTCCTTAAATCGGTAACTATTATGAGCTCTATAGGATATGAGAGGTACGGGAATTGCAGGTATAAAAGTTTTAAAAATACAAAATTTTGAGACTCGGGGAGTCTTAAGTTCGGGATACGGGCTTTGGTGCAGTCTCGACCACGCATAGGTGTCACTTCCTTCAGTGATGGCTTCAGTTTCAGAAATGATCGCCTCCCGTTCACTCAAATAGAGGGAGCCCGCGCGAAGCGCGGGCCTCCCGCTAGTGAATATAAACGCTGCATTAACACTAATCAGATGAATAGGATTCAAAGTCATTGGTATATATCTTGGGGTGCTAGGACCCACATCTGACATTTCTTTTTGTTAAATACGTTCATATCAAGATGGCGGGCCAATGTTAATAGAACTGTTAATTTTAAGAAAAAACTACTAAGTTATTAAAACATTTGGGGCAGAAATATTACATTAATACTCTGGACAGAAGAAATAAATTCAAAACATTTCTGGGTTGCTACGTGATTGAAGCCAAGATTGCGACCAGCGTAAGCACTGACAATAGTAAATGTGTGTATGCTTTTTCACATAGATCCAGTCATAAAAATTGGATACACAATTAAAAAAAACACCTAATGTATATTTGGACCAAAGGATCTCATTTACCTTATGGTTAGAAAACATACTTCCAATCCAAATGGTGGCACATAATAGGTCTGTAAGCGCTTTCAAGTGCTAATTGGTTATTTGGCATACACCTAGGGACTTCTGAGGTTATACACATTCGAAGGGTGAATAACAATCATGAATGTGTAAAGTTTTATCAAAATTACAAATAAATTATAATGTTAGACACTTGAAAACTACATTTGCTTGTTTACGTGTTTCAAATCCACGATGGGTGCTCAAAAATTACAATTGTGTATAAGCCAAGAGTCGCTAATCCTCAATAGCCCAAACTGGCAATTTTTCATAATACTCCGTATAATTATGTATCTGCACAGAAAATTTGAAAGAAAATATAAAATGAAAGAAACTACACATGATCTTGTTCTATTACTTTCGTTTTTAGACCCTTCAACCCCCAAAATGGGCGGCTACTAATGACCCCTGTAAGCACTATCAAGAGCCAAATGGTGTTGTTTAATATATTTACCTAATAATTTTAACAATACACTGAGAATTTGAATGAAAATACAAATGAAACCGTAAGAACTGACTATAAAATAGTATGTATATTTTCATACAGGCCATGTGATCCATGTTATAATATTGTAATCAACACATAAAAACATCTGGATACTTTTGAACACAAGGAACTCATATATTTTTGCTTTGGTAACAAATTCAAATCGGAGATGGCGGCTATGGCCATTGTTAATCACTATCAATAGCCCAAACTAGTGATGTTTCATATATACTATTTTATGCATGATAGGAATTCTAATTAAAATATAAATGAGCAAACTCGATATCTTTAAATCCCTTAATGGCATTTTCCCCACTTTTCAAAATCCTGGAGCGAACCCTTGCCTGTGTTAGGGTAAATTGCTCCTAATTCTAACAAGACCATTGTCCGCCACCGATCCCTTTGGCCTTCCCTTCCTTCCTGCGGTTACCGTCAAGGGTAATACTATTTTTTTTAAATGTTTTTAACATGCTCGTACCGCATAATCAAAATACCATACACTGTGTTATAAATGCATCAGGAATTTTAATGAAATATCAATGAAGCAACTAGACATACTTACTTTTTTAAACATGACAAACCATATCTACCATTTTAAATTTTAAACATCCTTCAAACACAAATGTGGCAATTTTTCATATATACCTAAATATTAATGTTTGTACACATTAGTCATAGAAGCAACCAGATAGATACTTTGGACACATGAAACCCCTATCAAGTAAGTTTTTAATTATGATACCTTAACTCCAAGGTGGTAATATGTGGCCTGTTCACTATCAATAGCCAACACCGGATTTTTCTACATAAGTATGAATGCAAGCAACTAATAAACTTTTGGACACAAAAAAGAACCTCATTCTATCCTTTAAGTTTTGTGAACATTAATACCAAACTGACGATATTTCAAATATAATCTACACATATATCTCCATATTTTATGTTTATTGCAAAGGAAATTGAATAAATAAATATTAAACTAGGATAAACACTTTTGGGCACCAACTCTTTTATAATGGCATTTAGGTTTTTGTAAATTATGATTTTAAAAAAAAATGAGTACTAGTATGGTCATTTTAGATTGAAGCATTTGTACATTTAACAAAATTGGTAAAAGTATATATCTGTGTATATATACAAATATATTGACGTTTATTCACTTTTTTATCAAATTCCATGTTGATATTATCAAAAATGAAGTTTGATTAGCGGGCATCTGATTTTGATCATATTAAAGTAAAATTTAAATGATAGAATGAGTTTTTTGTGCCCAAACGTTTAGAGTTGCTTCATTTTGTATTTAAGTTCAAAGTTCCAAATGCGTATAACATAATGTAGGTATGAAAGTCGCCAGTTGTGCGATTGTTTTTTTTTGCTAGTACTTTTATAGCAGCCAAATAGCTGCCATCTTAATTTTGAAGTATGTTTTTTAACATTAAATGGTAAATTATATGAGTTCCTTTAGGTCAAAGGATGCATCAAATTAAAGGTATAAGCAGCGATCTGCGAGAGCATCGAAAAAATGTGGAAAGGAAATTTATTTTTTTAGCTTGACCAAAAACAAAGATAAGTATGTATAATTCCATATAACTACTTTTAATGTGCGAGGAAAACACAAAATAGTGAAAAAAGGGAAGTATTCAGGAGGAAATTAATTGGTCATACCGTTGCCCGCAAATAGACATACCAGCTATGGCGTCTCACAATTACACTAAACAGTCTACTAAATTGCAGTCTACACCGTACAGAATAAATAAAGATAAATAATATTTGTGTTTGGTCACAAACTTTACAGGTCATGTGCCACATATTACGCTTTAAATCTGAGATATCACAGGGGAAAGCTTGTGATTAAGCGGAATGTGATACGCACGTATGGAAGTTGCAGAATCAGATGAAAAAGTACTGCTTTTGTCTGTACTACAAGGGATTCAAGCCAACCACTTGCAGGTTATGTTCGCACATCCAGCCAGTCACAAAAATACCAAAATACGAACCATTTTGATGATTTTTTGGATGTTTCGGATGAGGCAAATCGCTGTTTATCCCTGTAAAGTGTTTATTTGTTAATAAAAAATATGATGATGACATGGATCTAGTGTGAAAATTATTTTAAATTTAACCATTATCAGTATACTACGGGTGTTGGCCGCCACTCTTGGAATCAAAGCATGTTAGCAAAACAACTATTTGGATTTGTTCTTCTGTCTTCAAGTATTAAATACAATGTTCCTGCCCCATAAGTTTAATGATTAAGGTAGGTTGTTCTCTTAAATTACCAGTATTAGCTGTTCAACCAGCGCTGTCAGCGGCAAAATGGCCGCCTATTGGATTTGAAGGTAACCAAACAATGTCAGGTAAGGTATAGTACCACAAGATATACACCATGAATCTTGAATCCGATTCTCATCTTGATTAGTGCTGATATTAGCGTTTATATCATAAAATAGCTGTTGGCGGCCATTTTGGATGCCTCTGGATACCAGGGACACCATATTGAACTTAGCATGTGTTTGAACTCTTTGGTATTGAAAAATATGCGGTTTGTCAGTCAATTTGGGACCTATATTGCATAAGAATACCAATTTAATGGAATTTGTGTATTTTGGCGGCCATATTGGATTGAACATACTCACACTAAAAACGTTTTGAAAAAAATTCCCAAGATTTTTTTTTCAATAAGTTACACCCACCCAAAATGAACAGAATCAAGTTTGGAATTTTGCTTTTAACAGAAAAAACAACACGATAGCTGTATTTATGACATACCAGCCTACACTATACGTGTGAATGAAAAGTTAAACTCAGATTAATTAATATATCTTCACCAAAATGAAAGTGAAAATAATGACGGACGGACAATTTTCATCATGGACAGACATTGAGACTTTGGTATGGTTGTACAGAAAGTTAATTTTCAACCAAATGAATGATTTTGCCCTTAATTACCATTTAAATGGTCTTGTGAGAGTGTTTTGGGCGGGTCGCTAAGGCGACCCGAATATGAAACCACTGTCTCAAAATTGCGAAGGAGGTCTATGCTATAGCTGAAGGTCATTTATTACTGTTTCTTTTATGAAAATGATCTACGTACTACTATTAATTATGGAGTTTTAGTGTTGGGTGTGTAATGCATGCAATTCTCAGACAAAGATAACATAATAGATGTTTGAAATAGCCTTAAAAAAGCATTCTTTGATTTTAGTCTCTGTGAAGACTTGCTTTTGATGGGAGTTTGGTTAAAAACGTTGCAGGGATTTAGATAAAGGGTGAGTCAAAATAGGAGAGAGTTATACGTAAGAAAATGATCAGGCCACGTAGAGTGATACTACGTATGCTGAGACTTTTACCATGTATGGGTTGAATATTAAGAAGAAGTTTTAGGGAACATCTTTATTTGAAAAGACACGAAGGTGTAACCTACATAAAGTACAGCTTAAAATTTGAGGATTCAGTTTAACAACATTTTTGCGCCCAATTGGACGTTTTTCTATTTTCTTTATTTGAAAGATTAGGGAAGGTTTAATCTATGTTAAAATAAAGCTTCTAACTTGGGGATTTCACTTTCAAACATTTTTGCGCCCAATTGGCGTTTTTCTATTTCCTTATTTGAAATGATAGGAAGGTGTACTTCTATTTTCTTTATTTGAACTGACAAGAAGGTGTAACCTATTTAAATTGAGCTTTATAACTTGGGGATTTCAGTTTTATCACATTTACGCCCAATGGGGCATTTTTTCTTATTTTCTTTATTGAAATGATAGGAAGTATAACATTGTTAAATTAAAGCTTATACTTGGGGTCAGTGTTTAACACATTTTGCGCCCAATTGGGCGTTTTTTATATTTTCTTTATTTTGAATGACAGGAAGGTCCCGTAACCTATGTTAAATAAAAGGCTTAAAAACTTGGGGATTCAGTTGTTTTAACACATGTGCGCCAATTGGGGCGTTTTTTTCTAAGTTCTTTATTTAAATGATTACGAAGGCGTAACCTATGTTAATTAAAGCTTATAACTTGGGGATTCAGTTTTTTTAACACATTTTGACGCCCAATTGGGCGTTTTCTATTTTCTTTATTTGAAAGGACAGGAAGGTGTACCTTTTGTAATAAGCTTATAACTGGGGATTCAGTTTTACATTTTGCGCCCAATTGGGCTCTTTTTTTCTATTTTTTTATTGAAATGACAGGAAGGTTGTAACCATGTTAAATAAGCTTATAACTTGGGGATTCAGTCTATTTTTAAACATTTTGCGCCCAATGGGCGTTTTTTGATTTTTCTTATTGAAAGGACGAGGTGTAAGCTATGTTAAATTAAAGCTTATAACTTGGGGATTCAGTGTAACACATTTTGCGCCTGCTTTTATTATTTCAGTTTTATCACATTTTACGCCAAATTGGGAGTTTTTTCTATTTCTTGAATTGAAAATGATAGGAAGGGTTGTACCTATGTTAAAAATTAAAGTTTATAACTTGGGGATTCAGTTTTAACACATTTTTGCGCCCAATTGGGCCGTTTTTTATGTTTTCTTTATTGAAATGATAGGAAGGTGTAACCTATGTTAAATTAAAGCTTATAACTGCGGGATCAGTTTTAAAACATTTGCGCCCAATTGGGCGTTTCGTTTTTTCTTTTTCTTTAGTGAAAGACAGGAAGGTTGTAACCGAGTTAAATTAAAGTTAGAACTGGGGGATTCAGTTTTAACACATTTCGCGCCCTTTCTATGTTTCTTTATTGAAATGACAGGAAGGTGTAACCTATGTTAAATTAAAGCTTAGAACTATTGTGAGGTCAAAGGTCACACACCAAGGTTCCAAAAGGTCAATGGGAGATCAAGTGTGAAAACAAGGGTGATTGGTTCTAAGCAATCTTAGCTCATTTATCAAACAATCTAATAATCGTTAATGAGATTTCTTTTTATACATGTTTCTGTAATAAAAGTGCAACTTAAAACTAGAAAACCATATACTCTTTTTTAAATGCTTTTTAATGGTGTTCTTATTTCTTGTAAAATATGCACTGGCGACTCCCGACACAGTTTTTTTTAAATACTTGTTTTACTAGAGACTGCCCGGGGAGATGCCAGTATGCCATAGTAAAAATGCATTAACAATTTCCACGTTTGGAAATCCCCAATGCCCAAATCGAGCAATTCGTTCCTACCCCCCTCCCAACACAGGACCTTGGGAAACA